>PVJA010001974.1:0-16616 GCA_004027025.1 Myocastor coypus | reverse complement strand
ATTTAAAATTCTTTATATTAGTTGATATATAATAATAGCTATTTTCAACATCTCTGTTAACTGTAACATTTTATGCCTGAGATAATAAATGGAAACACGCAAGACAAAAAGGGAAATATGGTGTTGAGCTACCTCAAGTTTTCATTTTAAAAAAGAATTCCTTTTCTTCTCCCTTCAGCCCGGTCTACAACACCATATTGGCATCAAAAGCTGATTCGCCAGTGTCTAAATGAAAAATGTGACCAGAAAGTGATTAGTTCTAAACACCCATGACTACCGCAAGACTCAGGCACTTTGCTGTCGTGATAGTTTATCAGTGCTATGATGAATCTATTTCTAAGGTAACCATTGGTCTCTAAGGAGCATGCAACAGTGTTGAATACATTTTGTCCTGTTTCTAGGTCTTAAAGAATGATGAATTCCTGGATTCGACAATTCGATTTATCAAGAGAATTAAAAGACAGGTCACAGACTGAGAAAAAACATTTGTAAAGACATAGGATGAGGCCTACTACCCACGATCCACAAGGAACTCTTAGAGTTCAATGATAAGAAAGTGAGTAGCTCAGTTGAAAAATGGGCAGAAGACCCAAATAGGAGCCAAACCAGTGAAAACCACAAGCCAAACAGGCCTGTGACAAGATGCATTGAAGCATGCCACTAGGGACACGCAAATTAAGATGAGACGATACTGTACACCTAGTGGGGAGGCGGTCAAAAGTCTCAAAAGCTGGTCAGATCCAGCGGTGCCGAGGGCGTGGAGCCTTGGGCATGCATTCTTTGCTGGTGGGAAGGCGAAGTGGGATAGCATCGTGGAGGTCAGCGCAACAGCTCCTCACACGCCTAGCATGCCGTAGCAGTCGCACTCCTGAGAGCGCGTGTATCCACTCAAGTTCTTAACGCAGACATTTCCACAGCTTTACTCGCAAGTGGCAAGCCTTGGAGACAAGTAAGGTGTCCTCCAGTAGGTGCACTGATAAGTGCATGCTGGCACACCCAGAGGAAGAACACGAGTCCGTAGTGAAGGGGACCAGGCTACTGAGCTACGAAAAGGGGCGGAGGAATCTTGAGTACATAGTCCTAAGAGAAAGTGGCCAGTCAGAAAGACTATGGACAGCATGATGCCCACGGCGTGACCGTGTCCATGGAGATCTGAGAAACGTGTCAAGACAGAAATGACAAAAAGATCCGTAGCTACCAGGGGTAGGGAAGAAGGGGTGAGGTGCTGGCAGAGCGGGGAGGACCTCGTAGGGCAGTGAGGCTGTGCATGACCTTACAATAGTGGATACATGTCACCACACGTCCGTTAAGGCCTGTGGCATACATGCAATGTCAACTGTGAGGCCTTAGCAAACCGTCACCCCGAGCAATAGCTGTCGAAATGAGCAGAAGCGGCGCGGGAGTGGAGCGGAGGCGAGTCCACGGAACCCGCTCCGTTGTCCACTTAGCTTTTTTTTTTTTTTTTTTTTTTTTTTTGCTTTTTGAGACAGGGTCTCACTGTGCAGTTCAGGCTGGCTTTGAGCACCCGTTTGAGCACCCGGCCATCCGCTCAGCTTTGCTGTGAGAGTAAAATTGCTCTTAAAATGAATTATAATTTTTTAGCTGGGCGTGGTGACACATGCCTGTAATCCCAGCACTTGGGAAGCTGAGGCAGGAAGATCAGTGCGAGTTCAAGATCAGCCTGGGCTACAAAAGTGAGCTCAAGGTCAGTCTGAACTGCATAGTGAGACCCTGTCTCAAAAGACACTCTCTCTCTCTCTCTCTCTCTCTATCTATCTATCTATTAAACTATGATTTGTAATGAAAATGTTTCAAAGAAACTTACTGTATTAGCAACAGCATGAATACTTCAATAGCTGCTTAGCCCAACATCATTTAATGATTTTTTTGTATTTTATTTATTTTAATTAATTAATTTTTGAGGTGTGAATTACCTCACTATGTTTTCCTGGCTGGCCTTGAACTCTAGACTTAAGTAGTCCGCCTGCCTCAGTCTCCCAAAGACTACAGATATATGCCACCATGTCCAGCTTGTAAATAGGTTTTTGTTTTGTTTTGTTTTGTTTTGTTGTCTTTTTGAGACAGGGTCTCACTATGCAGTTCAGGCTGGCCTTGAGCTCACTTTTGTGGCCCAGGCTGGTCTTGAGCTCGCACTGATCCTCCTGCCTCAGCCTCCCAAGTGCTGGGATTACAGGCATGCACAACCACGTCCAGCTGGTAAATAGTTTTTTTTTTTTTTAATTTTTTTTGTCTTTTTGAGACAGGGTCTCGCTATGCAGTTGAGGCTGGTCCTGTGCTCACTTTTGTAGCCCAGGCTGGTCTCGAACTCGCACCAATCCTCCTGCCTCAGCCTCCCAAGTGCTGGGATTACAGGCGTGAGCCACCACGCCCGGCTGCTAAATACTTTTTAAATGCTTGCATTTAAATTGTAGGAGACTCAGAGATGGTGCAGAGCAGGGCACGCTGTTAATAGTGTCCCTTAAGCCAGGGATCCATCGCAGGCCCCCTGGATTTAAAGTCATTAATTTCTATTATTGTTACAGTGCCTGGCCGTGAGCCCTTAATCTGCTTATCTATCTTGCATTCTAATTACAGCTATTTCTCCACTGTGTTATAATTACAAATTAATTCCTAATAGCTAACAGGCAAAGTTCCCTCAACGTGTTTTGCTGTTAAAATTTGAATTGTTTTAGTACTTTAAAAACTGTTATCACTATAGTGACTTTCTTTGCCTGAATTTAAATTATAGTTTACACATCTGCAGTCAACAATATCATGACTGCAGAGTACAATTAATGTCCTAAGTACTTCTTAATTGAAAAATTTCCCTCTGCAAATGAGATTTTATTATTTGCATCTCATTATATATATTTTCTAAGGAGACTCCAAATTTATAGCACCAACTGTAGTACACTAGCTATTGTGGATAAATAAGATACACTAAATTCTTTACTAAGTAGTTACATAATGTACTGTGTTCCATTAAAAATGCTTAATACATCAGTTTGCAAGAGAGAGTCTAAAATCACACAGTAACAAAGCTTTTTATGAGAATGCTTGAAACATCAATAGAACAAAGTATTTCCATTGAGTTAAATACTGAATACTATTTTTCTTGCTGGGGTGAAGGGGTGTAGCCCGTTGTGAACATGAACATAAAGCCAGGTTGTTTATCCCTCAGGACTAGAGAACGGCCCAGAATTGTGGTGGCAGCCTGTGGCAGGTGCTAGGTGGCATCCCCGTGGCAGGCGCTGGGTGGCAGGCCAGGCGCTACCCTGGTCATTACCCTCGGGCCTCTGAAAGGTTCACTATCACTGGCCGCAGCCACAAGCTGCTCTCTTCTTATGGCTGTGGTAAGAACAGTATACCTTCAAACTACCTGGCCCTCCCTATGATCTGCACAAAATAAGTTAGAAATAAAATGGCACAGGGGCTGGGGAGATAGCTCCATGCCACAAGTGCTTGCCTGGCAAGTGCGAGGTCATGAGTTTGAACCCCAGTCCTGGAAAGAAAAAAAAAAGGAACAATTTTATCAGACCAATGGATGAATGGCCTTTTAAGGCCATGCTAAGAAATAGGAAACCCAAGGCCCATTTCTTTTTTTTCCTCTCTCTCTGTACTGGCTGAGTGCACCCCAAGGGCCGTGGTGTCGGGATGGGTCCCCTGTGGCTGCCTGAGCTTGCCTAAGCAGGTGCTTTAAACTGCTGGGCTATCTCATTGGCCCTCGATACTCATTTCTTATGCAGTCAGTCCTATGAGCTATACTAAGCAATTAATAGGCATATATTAACTATTTGAGCTAGATATTATTATACATATTTTACATATAAAAAATAGGCCTGGAAAGACCACGCAACTCAGTCAAAGTGACAAAGCTCAGCTTCAAATTCCCACTGGTTCAAGAATGTTTTCAGGACTGTGACAGAAGCTCACTGACTCAATTCCTATACCTCTGAGTGCTCTACCAAAAAGGCAGTGAAAGATTAGCAAAACGGGGAGAACATAAGGGAGCCACAGTGATAAGCGGCAGCAGTCGCTTTGTAGAAGCTGGGGAGATAGCGCAGCAGCGTGAGGGCCTGCCTCACAAGCAGAAGGTCCCGAGTTCGATCCCAGTACAAAAAAAAAAAAAAAAAAAAAAAAGAATAACTTTCTGGAAGACAGAAAGCAGTAATTATCACGTGACCAACCGAGACGGGGAGCCCTCGCCAAGGTCCAGGCACCAGTGGACAGCAAAGTGAGGGGCACAGTAGTTCTCTCAGCGAAACTCTCGGAAAAAAGGCAGCCCGAGAAGCTGGACTGTAAGCCAATCGGCCGGAAAACTTGTGCGCCATGCGCCCAAGTCACCAACTCCTTCCACCTCCCTCATCCACTAAATTCGCACCATTAACCCTCATAGCTTCTATCCTCATTGAAAAGGAGATTTTTCTCTAGAAAATCATGGCAAACAAACAGATGTGTCCTCCTTTCGGCATCGGGAAAGCTTCCCACATACACACACACACCGGCACTCTTCGTCCCCATGAGCACGGCTTCAGGGCCAGCTCCCCGCCAGCACTGCATCTCTGCAAGCCAGCCCTTGTCTTGTGTCCTGCGGAATTGAATGCGAGCGGAGTTAGGTAGGCCTTCAGGACCGGAAGGTCGAGACAGGCTCACTAATGCTCTGGTCCTTCAGGGAAGGAACAAACAACCTGAAAAGTTCTTTAGTTATGTATTACTATAAATATTGGAAAGTATGCTGCTTCTGGAAAAAAAAATGAGGGTGGAATAGGGTGTAGCTTAACTGTATGGTGCTCACCACACATGCACTGTGTGCTGCTCCAAGCCCTGGCACCCCTAAATAGATCATTTTTACAGGCTCTGTGGGGAAAATAAGCAATCAGGATATGAATGTTTTTAAAATGTAAAATGCAATCAGTGACATAAAAATTAAACAGCACAATCAGAATATAGGATCAAGGACATGTCCAAAATGTAGAAAAGACAAAATAATGAAAAGATTTTTTAGAAAGTATAGAGGTGGTAGGAGAAATGCGATGTTTATTGAAAATAAACAGAAAGGATGAAGGAGCAGATATCGTAGGAATAAAAGAACTTTTCTTTCTTTTTGTAGCATTTTTTTTATTTATTTATGTTCTTCTTGTTTCATAACCTTTATTTGCTTATTCACTCATTTTTATGGCTGGCTCAGCCTGCGCCCTGAGGGCAGGGCTGGCGCAGCATGTGGTGGCGGGGATCGAACTGCGGTCCCTGAAGCCGCCCAAGCTTTCCCAAGCAGGCGCTTTAGACCACTGAGCCATCCCGCTGGGCCCCAGCATTTTTTTCTTTTAATAAGAAATAATATTGAGACAGTTTCAATACACGTTAGTAAGACAGCCACAATAATTAATACAACGCATATTGTCTTCACAGTAGCTGTTCAGAGTATAAGATGCAGACATGATGACTCTTCTAAACACTATTGGTTCAAATATTTCTTCTCATTGAACTAAGAAAAAGTAGTTGTATACATAAAGCAACATTCCATAATAGTAGTGGGTTATTGGCAGAACGGGCAATGCTGGAAGCTGTTGACTTTAGCCTTTCACAGCTCAGCATACTAATCTAGCTTTACTTTTATGCCTGTGGTTAAAACTTTCTGCTGGGTGGTTAAGTCCAAGTTGAAGCAAGACCTATATGACAAAGCATGTGATTTTTATGTCTGACAGGGTCAGTCAAATCCCCTCAGGATTTACCTTGAGAGAACTTTTCTTACTAGAATAGAAATGCATTTGAGAGTATGGGAGCTCGTACTAGGGATTGAACCAACAACCTCTACATTGAGCTACATTTGCAGCCCTTGTTTATTTTTTATTTTGAGACAAGGTCTTAATGTTCATCAAGTTATCTAGGCTGAGCTCAAACTTGCAGAGGGATTATAGGCACACTCCAACATTCCAGGCGAAGAAACGCATGTTTTAATTCAAAAGAGACTTCAAGTTCATAACAGAATGCATTAAACAAAATCATACTTGGAAAATTGACTGTGACATTTTAGAAACTCCAGAAAAAGAAAAGTAGGAAATTAGGGGAAAACAAGTCACTGACAACTGAGAAGCAGGCTCACCCCTGATTTTATTTTTTCCCCACAGTGCTAGCTATGAGAAGGCAATGGAAACGGTTTCCAAAATCTCTAAGCAAAAGAAACTAATTTTATTCTAGAATTATGCACTCAGGGGCTGGGGAGATAGCACCATAGAATAAGGACTTGCTTGGCAAGCGCAAGGACCTGAATTCAATCCCCAGTTCTGGAAAAAAAAATGTTTAGAATTAAGCACTCAGCCAAACTAAGCACCTAGAAGAATAAAGAGAGATGTAAATATCCAGAAACTGCACCACTGTGTAATTTGTCTGTGTTTGCGTGTAATACAGAAAAGGCAGAAGAAAATGCAGATCCCACCAGCAGCAGCTCCAACCCTTGTGAAGGGTGCAGGCGTTGCTAGGACAGCCATGCAGAGGCCACGTGACAGCCGCACCTCATCCTCTAGGGGGACGACGTTGCCCACATCCCAGACAGGTGGTCTCACACTATAGTGTATTTAAGATCCTGGGAAATAAGATCAGAGAAAACAAAACAGAAATCCAAACATCTAAGAAAAACAAAAAGCTAAACAAGAAATAAACTGTAATCATAGCCTAGTACTTTGCTCCAGTTTAGGTAAAATAAATGTGTTTTGATTTTCAACTTTTAGAATAATGAAGGCAAAACATGGAAGGCTTCATTTTGACAGCAGCATAGAACGTAATTATTATCCTACTGGCATGTAAAATTAAAAATAAAACACAGAAGAGGAACTGGATGGGGAAACTTAAAGAAATGAAATATAGAGGTACACTGTACATTATAAAGTACTATCATTAAAAGAGGCCTATAGCTCATGGGAAAACACAGAAGTGTATTGCCAGTGTTTATGGAAGGGGAGCAGGGTAACTGAATGGAAGGCTCGTCTACAAGTAGTGGAGCTCAATATAAAATTATGACTCCAGTTGGCAAGTTAAGGAACACATGCAGCATTAATCATCTGGAAATATAGAGACCAGAGAAAAAGGTATTTGGAAGTATAAATAAAAGACTGTCCAAAGAATTAGAACTGCAAGTATTTTAAATGACTACTTCTGAGAGATGGAACTGAGGATGGAGAGGAATAGAGCGACCAAGGTTAACTTTCATTTTCAGATTCTGTGTATGTTTTTGTTTTTGTAGGTGTAGATTTGTATCTAGGCTATCTCAGTTATTAAACCCAATCATAATACATAAAATAGCCTCATAAAAAACTTCTAAATGACTGGCTAACAATCACAGCACCTCAGTGATGTTTAAAAAGCTGGTCAGCCCAAGGAGCTCAGAGTTTAGAGGTTATTCTAAATGCCTATATGCGCTAGAGATTTCACTACCAATCAGAGAGCAAATGATTTCTTTTTTTTTTAAAGCAGGAGGGGTTCTTCAGAGCTAAGTAAGGTCCGAGAAGTCCTGGATGTCCAGATCCGCCTTCCTTGGCCGGCTGTCACTCCAGTGCTGCGATGGGGTGTCCCCTCGCCACTGACACTGTCCTCTGTCAGGTGTGGCTTTGCTAATTCTGTTTGTTTCCCTCCTCAGGGATGCCTGAGAGTCCAAACATCTCAGAAGCAAGGGGCAGGGTGCAGGTAACACTGTCCAGGATAGCCAAGCAGCGGCAGGAGCCTAGAGAGAGGCTGTCTGCGGCCTCCTGCCTCCATGGAGATCCCCTTAGGGTCTCTGAGCTTTCCAGCAGGGCTGCATGGCCGTGGCTCTTGGCAATAACCAGTCTCTTTCTCCGTCAGCTTTCCCTCTTCCTGCACTGATTCTCACACGTTCACTCCAGATTGCAGGATTTAACTGGCAAACTACATCTGAGAGTTTGTCTTAGGTTCTTAAAGCCCAAAATAAGATAGAAGAGGTCTAGGAATAAAGGGTCTGACAGGACATGTGAGTACCCAAATCAGGCCAGTTATTTGTCACTCCCCCAAATCCTGAGGAAATTTCCTCAATAGCTTAGAAAAGTACTGGGGCGCCATAAGGGAAAAGCCATGAGCAAGACAGGAGGTCAGAGCACTGGACCCAGACAGCATTGCGCTGCTCCTCATGGCTAGAAGAGCATTTTGATAATAGATCACACCTGATTTTTAAGCCCTGCAAATGTTCTTGGTAGTTCTCTGTAATACTCAGTATTCAGGGTGGGAATAAGTGGTGTTTCCATGCACAAAGGGCTTCATGGAGGAAACTATTGCTTCGCCGAATGGGGTCAGGCAAGAGGAGTAAAGTGTGAGGAGCCGCCACTACACCCTGTCAGCTATGATAGTGCTACTTGGGCTGGGCGGAGGCCAGGAGACTGCGGCTGCCTTTGCTACCACCAGCAGTGACACCACAACTGCTCCACATGAAGGACAGTGACCAATAGTCGCTCCGGGAACCCAGCTGCTGCCAATGAGCGGTCGGAGCCGTGCGGGGGCTGCTTTTCCTCCAGAAGGACGAGCGCCCTTCCCTGCTGGGAGCTCTGGCCGTGAGCAGGCCTGGAAACGTAGCCCTGAGCCTGCAACCCTCGAGGAGAGCCAGGGTGTGCAAGGCTGGCAGGCATGCACACTCGGGGCGCAGCCTGCAGGGATGACTGCCCAGGAGCCACACTCTCCCACCTACGTGTACAATCAGCACAAACCACCCAACGGAGAGTAGTGCCGCAGGATCTCAAATAAGCAAAAATACGTCCACCTTCTCCTGAGAGAAAGGTCTATTAGAATTCAAAGTCTCTTCAGGGTACGTTAGTGATATTTTTCATTGCACCTCTAACTGACCTAGAGTCCCACCATGGTTTCATTTATAGTAAGGACTAAATAAGAAATTACCACCACTGATATGCCTTAGATCGTTGTTATGGTTTATGTCTATTGTCCCCCCAAAAGACTCATGCAGTCATGGGGCAGGGACTTCTATAGATTGAGACTTGACTCATGAGTCACTGGGATTATGTGTTTTAGCTCTGATCTAGAGTTTGAGACTTGATCCATGATCCCTGAGATTATGTGTTTTAAGTACTTCTGGGATTATGGGTGTAGCCTAAGGCGGAAAGCCTGAATATAATATAAAGAGAGACAGAGAGACAGACTAGCACTGTTGCTCTCTGCTGACCTGATTGGTTGGCTGCCTCTGTCGCGATTGTTGCTGTTCCGCTGCCATGAAGTGGATGCCCTCTGCTCTGTTCCAGCCTTGGGCCAGCCGAATATGGGCTGAAACGTCCAGTAACTGTGAGCTAACAAACCTTTCCTTCCTTCGTCTTGAGTGTCAGGTATTTGTGCCAGCAACGAGTAAAAAGTAACTAAGACAGCCGTCCAGGCAGGTAAAGAGAGATGAAATATTGCGGCTGATACATACGACATACATAGGGGAGGTGTATAAAGCTGTGTCAAACGCTGTCCTACCCTGAGCAATACACAGAAAGAGAACGCAATCCCATAGCCATGCACCATGGCCTCATTTCTCCTGTTCCCGAGAGACCTTCCGGACACGCAGCTGTGCTCTGCATGGCATACAACACCGTTGTCTAGGGCCTTCAGTGAGTTTCCCGATGGAGGAAGACGCCAACAACTCCACTTCAGAGCGTTACTGTAGTGAGAGCGAGCCAGCGCACTTTGCACAGCAGGGACCACTCAGCGCCTGTCTCAGGTGACCCAGGCCAGCAGTGCGCTCGGCCCTGAGCAGATCTGGTGCTCAGCAGAAGCACTGGCCGGCTCAGCCTCGCCGAGAACTCTGTACCGGGTCAGCCCTCACGGCGCCTCCCTGTTAGGTATTACTTTCCTGCGACAGCTGTAACACATTACTACAAAATTGCTGACTTCAGAGAAATGTATTCCGTCCCAATTCTGGAACCCCGAAGTCCAAACCAGAGGGGTCCGGGTTCCCTTGCTTCCCTTTCCGCTCTTCCAGTGGCCGCCCATGCCTGACCTGCACCACCCTGGCCACAGCCTCTGTCTGTGCCCACCGGGCGGCCCTCGAACTGCGCAGTTTTCCCTTCTCTCAAACCCACCTGGAACAACGCCGGGAGCCCACCTGGGAAGTCCAGAGCCGACAAACACGCCACCGCCTTTCCAGGGAGATGGGAGTGACAAGTGCCAGCCGCCAGCCCTGACGTCTTGGGGCCGGCGCTCAGTGCAGTAGTGAGCCCGAGTGGGGAGCAGGGGCTGCTGGGCCGCAGGGCTGACCCCCCGCAACAGGCCGCTCTGCCCTCGGCTCTCTCCAAAGCCTCTTCCGCAGCCCTGCCTTGTGGAGCGTCCAAAGCGTCCGGCTCATGGCTCCTCGGACTTCCTGCGGCCCGTCTTCACTCACATGCCTCCTACAGCCTTCAGGGTCATGCGGCAAAAGCATTAGCAAATGCGTGGCTCTGGCCATCCTGCCTGCTAGGACAGGTCAACAACCTAGGGTACAGCCGGGAGGTCGCTCACACTGAGTTCCGTGTTTTCCTTCCCTTCAGCCGTGCAGGGTGACCCCAGAATGACTCTGAGATGCCTCCACAGCCACTTCCAGGTGTTGTTTGCATGTTGTGGGAACTGATTAGTAAACCTAGCTCAGCGGTTTCCAGTTTTTCCATAAGGGGCCCAGCCTAAATTAGAATTTGTCCCAGATGGTTCAAATGAAGAACCTCTAATGGAGGAATTGCAGGACGTATAGACCGGGATAAAGGAACAGACAGGAACAAGACACCAGGAGACAAGCAAGAACATAATGCTGTCGCTAGGTGCTACTCTCCAGTGGCAGCTGTAACACATTACCACAAAATTGCTGACTTAAGAGAAATGTATTCTGCAGGGCGAGGTGGCGCACGCCTGTAATCCCAGCACTCGGGAGGCTGAGGCAGGAGGATCAGTGTGAGTTCAAGACCAGCCTGGGCTACAAAAGTGAGCTCAAGGCCAGCCTGAGCTGCATAGCGAAACCCTGCCTCAAAAAGACAAGAGAGAGAGAGAGAGAGAGAGGGAGAGACAGAGAGAGAGAGAGAAATGTATTCTGTCCCAATTCTGGAAGCCCAAAGTCCAAACCAGCGGAGTCAGGGGAGGAAGGGAAGGAACAGGGAAGAAGTCTTATTCTTTGAGCTCAGTGACAACTGGAGCTACGTAGATGCAGCTCCCAAAGAGGCTAAAGACAGGCAGCAAACGATGGAGCGCCATCAGGAGGCTGAGGCAGGAGCACCGTGGGCCACACAGTGAGTTCAAGGACAGCCGGAGCTGCCCTGCACAGAGCAGTAAGAGCTCTAACAGCAGGTGGGGAAGGGCGTGAGAGCAGCCAGCCCACTTGGAACACTGCTGACCTCCTGCTGTGCCCCCTGCTGCCAGGACCACCCAGAAGCCACCGGGGGAGAAGCTGTCTTCGTCCTTCCTCTGTTTGCTGTAATTAAACTGTGTACCGTACGCTAAAGTAGAAACGCTCACGCCCATGGTCCTGGAAGGCCCAGGGCATGGTGCCAGCATCTGCTTGGCATTTGGTAGCAGCCTTCCTGCTAGAGCAAGACATGGCCGACAGCGTCACGTGTGACATGGGGCAAGCTAGCCTGAGCTAGAGCATTCATTTGTATCCCAGAGCTCCTCAGGGATGACCGCTTTGTCCATTCACTCTCAGACTGCAGCATGCACGGGGGAGGAGCCCCCCCATCCACTCACCTCTTAATACCACCGACGTATGGCATTAGGGCAGCGGTTCTCAACCTGTGGGTCATGACCCTTGTGGGGGCCGAACGGCCAAAACACAGGGGTCGCCTAAAGCCATCAGAAAATACAAAATGCATATCACGTATTTACATTCTGAATCATAACTGTAGCAAAATTACAGCTTTGAAGTAGCCACCAAAATTATTTTTTGGTTTGGGGTCACCGCAACATGAGGTACTGTATCGCAGGGTCACGGCATTAGAAAGGTTGAGAACCACTGCATTAGGGTTTCATTTCCAACACATGGATTTGAGGGACACATTCAAACCTCAGGAAGGAGCCAGCGTGATGTAGCACCTATGGCTCGGCCTTTCATGACACCAAACAGGGTAAGATGGGTCAAAGGCATGCGGACAGTCCAGCCACGATGCACTGGAGCATTCGGAAGTCACACGTGTGAGCCGAGGGACGTGGCTGCAGAGGAGGAGCAGAGGCGGGAGACCCCTCAGGCTGTCCAGGCTTCAGAGGGAATCCACATCCTAGCAGGTGACAACTTCGGGGGAGATGAAGACAGAAGTAAATGCCCAGGAACCAGGAAAGGTCTCACAGCATGACGAGAGCTACGAGAAACCGAAGCCAGCACGAGGCAGGGAAAGGAAGCCATAGCCCTCCCCGTCTCTCCAGCTCCACGCTCAGGGCTTGCAGGAAAGAGAACCCGAGCCTGCGGACAAAGGCAGGGCTGGGACTTCACGGGGCCCCCTGAGAGGCAGGGCAGGGGCTGAGACCTGCAGGGGCAGGTGGGATTCTGCCCCCAGAGGGGACCTTTCACACACAGCAGCTATCGAGCTGTCCCAGTCCGGGTGCCTGCCATGTCCCTGCCCAGAGGACTTTTCAGGTGACATACTCTGTTTCTAGGCAGGACCCACAGGTCAGCTTCACTTCAGGGCTTCCAGTGTCACCAGCACAGTGACTGGATGACAGACAACCACCAAGACAGCTGTGGTCAGGGAGCAGCAGGAAGGAGGCCTGCGGAGGGTCTAGGTCAAAGGTCACAGCCCCCACCCTCCAGGGCCAGAAGCCAGACCCAGATCAGCGGCTCTGGATTTGAAAGGGCAGTGAAACCTCAGCTCGGAAGCAGCATGGATTCCAGAAACCCGCTCGTAAACCAAAGCATTCGTGTATCAAAGCCAAGTTCCCACAAGGAAGGATGGAAACTTGGGTGAGTAGCTTCACAAACCCCAAAATAATAGCTATAAAAAAGGATCGCAATACTGCAACATAATACAATATGATAAAGACAACTAAATTAACCTGCACATAACTTTGAAAATCTTCCTGGCTGGTTTGGTGAGGAAGACGAGGAGGAGGAGGAGGCGGAGGCGGCGGAGGGGCACTGTGTAGGACAGACAACCTTCTCATCACGAGCAGAAGGCCCGCTACCTGTTGGCTCAGCGGAATCTTCTTTTTTTTCTTCATCCATAATCATTTTTATTTTTTCTTCAATGAGGTTTATTGGTACATTTTGGGTATCCACAGTGCTCGCATTCATCGTAGAGAATCTGCACCTGTACAAGACACGCCTGATTCTCTTGCTTTGTAGCTCTCCTCAGCCCCGCTGCTTTCCTTACTTACAAAACTGTCGTCTCTATTTTCTTCTCTTTTCTCACTCTCCTTTTTGACTTGTCCCTTCTGTCTTCCCCCCTGTTCTCCCCCGTCCCCATTTGAACATTCTCTTCCTTCTCACAGTCCTGAATCTACATTTTGGTCCTTATTTACACTTCCAGTTTCTCACGCTAGGGAAACAATTCAGCACTTACACATGTGTATCTTGTTTATTTAACTTCAGAGTATTGTTGTAACGTTATGTGTCGATGCCAAAAGGAACAGTGAGAAGACCCAAACTGCCATAAGGGATTTATAGGTGATGACCGCTCTGGCTTCTTCAGGCTCAAAAGGGTCGGTTGTGAGAAATACTCTTCAGAGGTTCAACCTAAAGGCCCTCAATAGACACCAAACAATTTTATCTTGGGTAGGTAGAACAGCTTAGATTATTTTATTTATGGAGTCTGACAGTTTGTTATAAGCCCCTTGTGCTTTAATTATCTCTAAATCTTAAGAACTCATGAAAACCAGAATACCCTATTTTTCTTTCTTTCTTTCTTTTTTTTAAGGGAACAGTGACATCAGCAAGCTAATTTTGTTTTATTCTAATTTTTGAGGTATGATGACTGGAAAGAAAATCAGGGTTGAAGAAGAACAAAGAGACCTGTGCCAGTGTCCAGCAATAGGCTGGACTTTCCTTTGGTCATGATTTCTCAGGGCTCCTCCGTGGACATGACAGAGACTGTGCTATTTTCGCAAAAGACTTTTGAGCGTCTCCAGGTTTTTTGACCTTCTCCCATGCTCTGAGGATTAACTCCTAAATCCAACAGTGGAAACAGGTTGCTCATGCTCCTGTAGCATTGCTGAGGGATTAGTTGGGGGAGAAGGCAGAAGGTGAACCTTAGCAAGCATGGAAGGTGAATTTGAAATATCCGGTCGCTCTACCAATTTGGATATCGACTGTGTCAAATGTCCCACGGAAAAACTCCCGGGCACTACATGCCTCTTTCTCCAGATCATTTTCCCAAGCTTTCAAAAAGTCCCTAGAATCAGAGGACAGAGGCCAGAAGGGCTGGAAAGGTCCATTTTCCTTTCGAATTCTACGTTTCAGACTCTTCCCCCAGCAAGGACGAGGCAAGAGATGTGTGCTGCCTTTGTGTTCCATAGTGTCCTCATCAACTGAACCCCTTATAAGGCTGTCTTTCTGAGTCTGAGGAATCTGCTGCAGACTCAAGTCCTCAGAGTCACACTGCAGGGGCTCCAAAGCCAAGGAGATAAGGTCACATCAAGACCACACCCTTAAAGGCTCTCCTTGCTGGTGGACTTGGTGCAGAGCTTTAATAACTTGCTTCCAAACTTTTAATTCAACAGCAGCCTTTCCTTTAGGCTGAAACCATAAACAATGTGTTTTTATAAGGAAAAATAGCTCTTCAAAACTTTCTGGTTTCACCTCTGCCCCCTCTACTCGGAGTAATGTCCGAATAAGATGGACATACTCATCTTCTATCAAAGTGGAGTTTCCCATTACTCTGAACTTCTGCCGGCGGTCTCGCCTACTCTGGGTGTACTCTTCCCACTCAGTCAGGCCTCTCTTAACTCACCCCAGTCATCCTTCGGGCCCCATGGTGCGCGCCACTTGTAATGTTATGTGTCGGTGCTGAAAGGAACGACGAGAAGACCTGATGAAGGTAGCTCAGAGGACCCACTGATATCCGCCTCTCAGTGAGCGCAGAGCCCCGGAAGCAAATCAGCTTTATACCAGGTAGTGAGTGTGATCTCTTGCGTAATCATTGAGGTAAAGGAGGACCATGTGCTTAGTGACGAACAAGACCAAGATCTCCATTAACTTCCATCCCTTCCCTATCATCGGGTTCATCCAGGAGTCAACCATTAGCTTTCCAAGCAAAGGAGAAAGCAACAACCAGAGAGCCCACAGGTAAAGCTGCTATCCATCACTTGGAGTCCCAGCTTTCTGAGATTTTCAACAACGGACCACAGCTGTCCCTGGGCCCCTTTCATGACATTCCATCTCCCAAAATGCCAGCCAGGCTACACAATATGGTCTTGTTGGGGTTTGTGTGTGTTTGCTCCCCAAATTCTCATGCCGTCATTGAGGAGAAGTTCTACATGTTGTGATTAATTCATGATCCAAGGCTGGGATTGTGGGTCTGCCTACTGCTGAGATTATGGTTCTGAGGACTGCTGGGATTATGGATGTGAGAGCTACGCCCAGGCTGGGGCAGAGAGCCTGAATGTAACCTAAGAGAGACAGAGACAGACTTGCTCTCTGTTGCCATTGTTCTGATACTCTTCCGTTTTGCTGTCTGCGCTTTGCCACCGCCATGGAAGGTTGTCTGGCGCCATGTACCACTCTGCCTTGGAGCCAGCCGAGTATGGACTGAAACCTCCAGTGACTGTGAGCTAAATAAACCTGGCCTTCCTTCATTTTGGGGTGTTGGGTATTTGCCCCAGCAACGAGAGAAGAGTAACTGAGATAGGTCTTAAGGTACAATCATTTACGCAGGAATGGCTCAGGCTGAGTGGAATCCTTTTCATTGCACACAACTTTAATAAGGAATCTATCCAGTGACGTTTGCTTTTGTCTTCTGTTGAAGATTTCATGGAAATGTGACATTGCATTGCCATTAAACAGGGCCATCATTTGCACTGCTGTAACCTTATTTGGTTGGTGCTTTTCTACAAAATGTTTCAGTGTCCCACATTTTTACACATCTCCCTTATCTCATCTGAAGTGTGGGATGCTCCCCCTTTTTCTTCTCCTCTGGAAGATGAGACTGCCGCCAAAACCTCTTGCTGCTGGGAGACAGTCACCCACGGTTCTGCAGTGAGATGGAGAGAGGACCACTGGCTCCGTTTGGTCATGTGACATCGGGCATCAGGTGCTACTCACATGGCAAATCATCATTCATTTAGCCAATTACAATTTGTTCACAAAGCTTGCTCATCTTGCAGAGGGCTCTGGGGACAAGTGACTCGCTATCTAAGGTTTCCCCGCATTGGCACTGGTAGCCCATTACACTCTGCCTGCCTGCTGGGGCCTGCGCCCCGCTCAGATCTGGTCTCTAATATCCTGTACCAACCACTGGAAGCAGGGACATATTCTCACTGGGACACTGCCACAGCCCACGAGAATAGGACAGGCTTTGGAGAAAGATGGCCACTGCTAGACTCCAGAACTACAGATGCCATAAGAAAACCATGCATTCAAAAATCACAGAGAACTTTTTTTCTTTGTGTGTGTGTGTGCGTGCGTGTGCGTGTGCGTGTGCGTGTGTGTGTGTGTGTGTGTGTGTGTGTGTGTGTGTGTG
>PVJA010001973.1:91281-115131 GCA_004027025.1 Myocastor coypus | reverse complement strand
TAGTGTCAGTGTTAGGGCAGCGTTAGGGTTAGGGTTACGTTTAGCTTTAGGTTTAGGGTGAATGTTTGCCTAGAGTTATGGTTACGATTAGGATATAGGGTTAGGGTTAGGGTTAGGCTTAGGGTACAGATTTAGATTGAGCTTTAGGGTGAAGGTGTGTTTAGAGTAAAGTTTAGGCTGTGGGTTTGGGGTTACTTTTCACCTTAAGTTTGTGGTAGGCTTAGGGTTATGTTTGGGGTTAATGTTAAGGGCGTAGGTTTCGATTTAGAGATAGCGTTGGTCTAGATATATCTTAAGGGTTAGATTCAGGGTGAGAAACAAGGTTAGGTTGAGTTTTCGCGTGATGTTTAGTGGTAGGGTTAGTGTTAGGGTTAGGATTAGTGTTATGTTTCGGTTAGGGTTAAGGGCAGGGTTTGGATTAGCGTTAGGATTGGAGTTTAGGATTAGGGTCAGTGCTTGTCAAGATTACTGTTGGGGTAGGGTTAGGGTTATGTTCAGAGTTAGGGTTAGGGTTAGCTTTATGGTTAGGGTTAGTGTTCGGGTTATATTTATGGTTAGATGTAGGGTGAAATTTAGCTCAGCGTTAGGATTGTGAGTTAGTGTTAGGAGTAGGTTAGTGGTAGGGTTGGGTGTAGTTTCCTCTCAAGGATCGGGGTAGGGATAGGGTTAGGATTAGTGTTAGGTTTAGAGTTGAGGTTTCTGATTTAGGTTTAGGATTACAGTCAGTGTTGGATTTAGGTTAAGTTTAGAGTTAGGGTTAGGCAGTTAGTGTCAGGGTTAGTGTACGTTTAGGGCTAAGATTCGAGTTAGGTGAACATTAGAGTTCGGCTTAAGGATTAGTGTCAGGGTTAGTGTAGGGTTACGGTTAGGGTTATGTTTAGCTTCATGTTTAGGGTCAATGTTTGCTTAGAGTTATGGTTACGATTACGTTATAGGGTTAGGGTTAGGGTTAGGCTTGGGGTAGGGGTTTAGCTTAATGTTTATC
This sequence comes from Myocastor coypus, assembly GCA_004027025.1. Lineage (NCBI taxonomy): Eukaryota > Metazoa > Chordata > Mammalia > Rodentia > Myocastoridae > Myocastor > Myocastor coypus. Next base: position 114,146 of record PVJA010001973.1, on the reverse strand, counting down.
GTGAAGGTTTGTTTAGAGTTAAGGTTAAGCTGAGGGTTAGGGGTTAGCTTTAGGTTTAAGTTTGCTGAATGTTTAGGGTTAGGTTTAGGGTTAGTGTTAAGGGCGTAGGTTTAGAATCAGTGTTAGGGTTGGTCAGTGGATATCTGAAGCATTAGATTCAGCGTTCCACAGAAGTTTAGGTTGAGTTTTAGGGTGATGTTTAGTGGTAGCGTTAGGTTTATGTTTAGGGTTATTGTGAAGGTTTGGTTAGGGTTAAGGGTAAGGTTTGGATTAGTGTTAGGATTGGAGTTTACGTTTAGGGTCAGTGTTCATTAAGGGTACTGTTGGGCGTAGGGTGAGGATTAGGTTCAGAGTTACGATTAGCGTTAGTATTAGGGTTAGCGTTAGATTTATGATTAGATTTAGGGTGATGTTTAGCTGAGAGTTAGATTTGCGAGCTAGTTTTAGGAGTAGGTTAGTGTTCGTGTTAGGGGTAGGATTAGCTGGAGGATCAGAGTTAGGGTTGGATTTAGTTTAAGTTTAGAGTTCGGGTCAGGCAGTTAGTGTCAGAGTTTATGTAGGTTTAGGGCTAAGATTAGAGTTAGGTGAATATTAGAGTTCAGCTTAGGTGTTATTGTCAGGGTTAGGGTAGGTTTCGGGTTAGGGTTATGTTTAACTTTAGGTTTAGGTTCATTGCTTGCTGAGAGTTATTGTTATGATTAGGATGTAGGCTTAGGGTTAGGGTTAGCCTTGGGGCAGGTTTTAGCTTAAGGTTTAGGGTGAAGGTTGTTTAGGTATAGATTTAGAGTTAGGGTTGGTCTAGGGATATCTGATGCGTTAGATTCAGGCTTAGACACAACATTAGCTTGAGTGTTAGAGTGATGTATAGTGGTAGCTTTATAGTTAGGTTAGGCTTAAGGGTAAGGTTTGGATTAGTGTTAGGATTGGAGTTTAGGATTAGGATCAGTGTTCATTAAGGTTACTGTTGGGCGTAGGGTTAGGATTAGGTTCAGAGTTAGGGTTAGGTTTAGGGTTAGATTTATGATTCGATTTAGGGTGATGTTTAGCTGAGAGTTAGTTTTTCGAGTTAGTTTTAAGAGTAGGTTAGTGTTCGCGTTAGGGGTAGGATTAGCTCGAGGATCAGGGTAGGGATAGGGTTAGGAGTGTTAGGTTTAGAGTTGATGGTTCTGGTTTAGGGTTAGGTTTAGAGTGAGGGTTGGAATTAGGTTAAGATTATTGTTAGGGTTAGGCAGTTAGTGTCCGGGCTAGAGTAGGTTTAAGGCTAGGATTAGAGTTAGGGTTAGAGTTAGGTGAACATTAGAGTTCAGGTTAGGGGTTAGTGTCAGGGTTAGGGCAGGGTTAGGTTTAGGGTTATGTTTAGCTTTAGGTTTAGTGTGAATGTTTGCTTAGAGTTATGGTTAAGGTTAGGATATAGAGTTAGGGTTAGTGTTAGGCTTAGGGTAGGGTTTTAGATTAAACTTTAGGGTGAAGGTGTGTTTAGAGTTAAGTTTAGGCTGAGGGTTTCGCGTTACTTTTCACGTTAGGTTTGTGGTAGGCTTAGGGTTAGGTTTAGGGTTAATGTTAAGGGCATAGGTTTCGATTTAGAGATAGCGTTCCTCTAGATATATCTTAAGGGTTAGATTCAGGGTTAGACACAAGGTTAGCTTGAGTTGTAGTGTGATGTTTAGTGTTAGTGTTAGGGTTAGGGTTAAGATTACAGTTAGGGTTGGAGTTAGGTTAAGATTAGTGTTAGCATTAGGCAGTTAGTGTCCGGGTTAGAGTAGGTTTAAGGCTAGGATTCGAGTTAGGGTTAGAGTTAGGTGAACATTAGAGTTGAGGTTAGGGGTTAGTGTTAGGGTTATGGTAGGGTTACAGTTAGCGTTATGTTCAGCTTAGGTTTAGGGTCAATGCTTGCTTAGAGTTATGGTTGTGATTAGGATATAGGGTTAAGGTTAGAGTTAGGCTTGGGGTAGGGTTTCGCTTAAGGTTTAGGGTGAAGGTTTGTTTAGCGTTAAGGTTAGGCTGAGGGTTTGTTGTTAGTTTTATGGTTAGGTGTGTTGTACGGTTGGGGTTAGGTTTAGGGTTAGTGTTAATGGTGGTGTAGGTATAGATTCAGAGTGAGGGTTGGTGTAGGGATATCTGAAGCGTTACATTCAGGCTTAGACACAACGTTAGCTTGAGTGTTTTGGTGATGTATAGTTGTACCTTTAGTGTTAGGGTTGTGGTTATTGCGAAGGTTCGGTTAGGCTTAAGGGTAAGGTTTGGATTAGTGTTAGGATTGGAGTTTAGGATCAGGGTTAGTGTTTGTCAAGGTTACTGTTGTGGTAGGGTTAGGTTTATGTTCAGAGTTAGGGTTAGTGTTAGGGTTAGGGTTAGATTTATGGTTAGATGTACGGTGAAGTTTAGCTCAGTGTTAGGATTGTGAGTTAGTGTTAGGAGTAGGTTAGTGGTAGGGTTGGGTGTAGTTTTAGCTCGAGGATTCGGGTAGGGATAGGGTTAGGAATAGCGATAGGTTTAGAGTTGAGGTTTCTGGTTTAGCGTTAGGATTAGAGTTAGGGTTGTATTTAGCTTAAGGTTAGATTTAGGGTTAGGCAGTTAGTGTCAGCGTTGGTGTAGGTTTAGGGCTATGATTAGAGTTAGGTGAACATTAGAGTTTGGCTTAGGGGCTAGTGTCAGGGTTACGGTAGGGTTAGTGTTTGGGTTATGTTTAGCTTTAGGTTTAGGGTCAATGCTTGCTTACAGTTATGGTTATGATTAGGATATAGGGTTAGGGTTCGGTTTAGGCTTGGGGTAGATTTTTAGCTTAAGGTTTAGGGTGAAGATTTTTTTACAATTAAGTTTAGGCTGAGGGTTTGTGGTTAATTTTAGGGTTAGGTTTGTTGTACACTTAGGATTAGGTTTAGGGTTATTGTTAATGGCGTAGTTTTAGATTAAGTGTTAAGGTTGGTCTAGGGGTATCAGAAGCGTTAGATTCAGGGTTAGACACAAGGTTAGGTTCAGTTTTAGGGTGATGTTCAGTTGTAGCTTTAGGGTTAGTGTAATGGTTGTTGTGAAGGTTTGGTTAGGGTTAAGGGTAAGGTTTGCATTAGTGTTAGGATTGGAGTTTAGAATTAGGGTCAGTGTTCATTAAGGTTACTGTTGGGCGTAGGGTTAGATTAGGTTCAGAGTTATGTTTAGGGTTTGGGTTACGGTTAGGGTTAGATTTATGATTATATAACGTTGATGTTTAGCTAAGAGTTAGGTTTGCGAGTTAGTTTTCGGAGTAGGTTAGTGTTAGTGTTAGGGCTAGGAGTATATCTTGAGGGTAGGGGTTTTGATAGGGTTAGGAGTAGTGTTAGGTTTAGAGTTGACGGTTCTGGTGTAGGGTTAGGATTAGAGTTAGGGTTGGAATTATGTTAAGATTAGTGTTACGGTTAGGCAGTTAGTGTCCGGGTTAGAGTAGGTTTAAGGCTAGTATTAGATTTAGGGTTATAGTTAGTTGAATATTAGAGTTCAGGTTAGGGGTTAGTGTCAGGGTTAGGGTAGGGTTCCTGTTAGGGTTATGTTTAGCTTTAGGTGTAGGTTGAATGTTTGCTTAGAGTTATGGTTACGAGTATAATATAGGGTTAGGGTTAGTGTTTGTCTTGGGGTAGGGTTTCAGATTAAGCTTTAGGGTGAAGGTTTCTTTAGAGTTAAGTTTAGGCTGAGGTTTTGGGGTTAGTTTTCGGGTTAGGTTTGTGGTAAGCTTAGGGTTAGTTTTAGGGTTGATGTTAGTTTTCAATTTAGAGATAGCGTTGGTCTAGGGATATCTTAAGGTTTAAATTCAGGGTTAGACACACGGTTAGGTTGAGTTTTAGGGTGATGTTTAGTGTTAGTGTTACGGTTATGGTTAGTGTTAACATTCGGTTAGGGCTAAGGGTACGGTTTGGATTAGTTTTAGGATTGGAGTTTAGGATTAGGGTCCGTGTTCATTAAGGTTACTCTTGTGCTAGGTTTAGGGTTAGGGTTAGGTTCAGAGTTAGGGTTAGATGTAGGTTTAGAGTTAGGTTTATTTTAAGGGTTAGATTTATGGTGAGATTTAGGGCGAATTTTACCTCAGAGATAGGGTTGTGATTTAGTATTATGGGCAAGTTACTGTTACGGTTAGGAGTAATATTTGTTCAAGGATCGGGGTGTTCATAGGGTTAGAGTAGTGTCAGGTTTAGAGTTGAGGCTTCTGGTTTAGTGTTAGTATTAGAATTATGGTTGGAGTTAGGTTAAGATTAGAGTTAGGGTTAGGCGGTTATTGTCAGGGTTAGAGTAGGCTTAGGGCTAGGATTAGAGTTAGGTGAACATTAGAGTTCGGGTTAGGGGTTAGTGTCAGGGGTAGGGTAGCGTTAGTGTTAGGGTTATATGTAGCTTTAGGTTTAGGTTGAATATTTGCTTAGAGTTATGGTTACTATTTAGTTTACTATTTAGGGTGAGTGTTACGCTTAGTGTTACGGTTGGGGTCGGGTTAGAGTTAGATTTATTGTTTCGGTAAAGCGGGTATTTTTTGGTTTAATGTAAGGGTTAGAGTTGGATTTGGCTTTCAAGGTTTGTGTTAGGGCTAGGATTAGCTTAAGGTTAAGTTAAGATGAGATTTAGATTCTGGGTGTAGCTTCAGGGTTAGTGTAGGTTTAGGGCTAGTTTTGGGTAGGGTTTGGGGGTAGGGTTAGGGTTAGGATTAGGGTCAGTGTTAGATTTAGGGTTTGATTTACTGTGAACTTTAGTTTAGAGTTAGGTTTTTGCGTTAGGTTTAGGGATAGCTTAGTGTTAGGGTTAGGGGTAGGATTAGCTCGAGAGTAGGCGTAGGGTTCGCGTTAGGATTAGGGTTAATTTTAGAGTTGAGGCTTTGGGTTAGTGTTAGGATTAGAGTTCCGGTTAGGTTTAGAGTTCGGGTTGGGCTTATGTTCACATTAGAATTTGGGTTAGGGGTTAGTGTTGGGGTTAGGGCAGGATTAGGGTTAGGTTTATGTTTAGCTTTAGCTTTAGAGTTAAGTTTTGCTTAGAGTTATGGTTATGTTTAGGATTTAGGGTTAAGGTTAGGGTTCGGGTTAAGGTTAGGGTTGGTGTTAGGTTTTGAATTCAGTGTCTGTATTAGGGCTAGGATTAGGATTAGGTTTAGGGTTACGTTATGGTTAGTTAGTTTTATGTGTTAGCGTCAGTTTATTGTAGAGTTAGTGTTAGGTTTATGTTTAGCTTTAGATTTTAGGGTTAGGCTTATGGGTGCAGGGTTAGCTATAGTGATAGGGTTGGTCTAGGGTTAGGATTAAGGTCAGGTTTAGGGTTAGGGTTAGAGTGAACTTTAGGTTTAGTTTTAGGGTGATGTTTAGTGTTAGAATTAGGGTTAGTATTATGGTTAAGGTTACAGTTAGGTTAGCGTTACCGGTAGTGTTAGGATTAGTGTTAGGGATAGAGTTTAGAGTTAGGGCCAGGGTTAGGTTTTTGTTTAGGATTGGGGTAGTGTTAGGGTTAGGGTTAGATTGCAATTAGGTTTAGGGCTTAGTGTCAATTTTATGGCAGGGTTAATGTTAGTGTTATGTTTAGCTTATTCTTTAGGGTGAAGATTTGTTTAGAGTTAAGGTTAGGCTGAAGGTTTGGGGTTAGAGTTACGTTTAGGTTTGTGTTAGGCTTAGGGCCAGGTTTAGGGTTAATGTTAAGGGGGTAGGTTTAGAGTTAGAGATAGGGTTGGTCTAGGGATTTCTTAAGGGTTAGATTCAATTTTAGACACAAGGTTAGGTTTAGTTTTAGGGTGATGTTTACTGTTATTGTTAGGTTTAGGGTTATTTTTAAGCTTAAGGTTAGGTTAGGGTTAAGGGTATTGTCAGGATTAGTGTTAGGATTGGAGTTTAAGGTTAGGGTCCATGTTCGTTTGGGTGAGTGTTGGGGTGAGTTTATGCTTAGGTTTAGGGTTAGGGTTAGGGTTTAGGGTTAGGGATAGTTTTAGTGTAAGGGTGAGATTTAGGGTTACATTTAGGGTGAAGTTTAGCTCAGAGTTAGGGTTGTGAGTTAGTGTTAGGGGTATGTTAGTGTTAGTGTTAGGGTTAAGATTAGGTTAAAGCTCGGCGTAGGTTTAGGGCTAGGAGTAAGGTTAGGTTTAGAGTTGAGGGTTTGGTTTAGGGTTAGGATTATAGTGAGGGTTAGGTTTAGGTTAAGATTAGTGTTAGGATTATGGGTTAATTTCAGGGTTAGGGTAGGGCTAGTGTTAGTGTTATATTTAACCTTAGGTTTAGGGTGAAGGTTTGTTTAGTGTTAAGGTTAGGGCTTGGGTTTTGGATTAGTTTTAGGGTTAGGGTTGGGGTAGGCTTGGTGTTAGGTTTAGGGTAAGTGTTATGGGGTTCTGGTTCGAGTTAGGGATAGGGTTGGTCTAGGATTAGGTTAAGGTTAGAGACATGGTTAGATTCAATTTTAGCTTGAATTCAATTTTAACTTTAGGTTAAGGTTAGAGACATGGTTAGATTCAATTTTAGCTTGATGTTTAGTGTTAGTTTCAGGATTATAGTTATGGTTAGGGTTAAGTTTAGGTCAGGGTTAAGGGTAGGGTTAGGATTAGTGTTAGGACTGGAGTTTAGGGTTAGGGTCATTGTTCGTTAAGGTTATTGTTTTGGTAATGTTAGTGTTAGGTTTAGTGTTAGGGTTAAGGGGTAGGGTTTGGGTTAAGGTAAGTGTTAGCGTTAAGGTTAGGTTAGGTTAAAGGGTAAGGGTGCGATTAGAGTAAGGGTTAATGTTACATTTAGGGTAAAGTTTAGCTCAGAGTTAGGGTTGTAAGTTAGGGTTAGGGTTAGGTTACTGTTAGGGTTAGTGTTAGGATTAGCTCGATGGTTGGGGTATGGTTAGGTTTAGGATTAAGGTTATGTTTAGAGTTGAGGGTTTGGTTGATGGTTATTATTAGAGTTAAGGTAAGGGTTAGGTTCAGTTTAGAGTTAGGGTTAGAGGTTAGTGTCAGTGTTAGTGTAGGTTTAAGGCTAGGGTATGTTTAGCGTTAGGTTTAGGGTGAAGGTTTGCTTAGAGTTATGGTTACTTTTTGGATTTATGTTTAATGTATGGGTACGGTTAGGTTTAAGTTTAGGGTAGGGCTAGGGTTGTAGTTTAGGGTTAGGGTTAGGGTAAGTTTTATGTTTAGCGTTAGATTTGATGTGAAGTTTAGCTTAGAGTTAGGGTTGTGAGTTAGGGTTAGGGGTGGCTTAGTGTTACGGTTAGGGTTAAGATTAGCATGAGAATAGGGGTTGGATTAGGTTAGGATTAGGGTTCGGTTTAGAGTTGAGTGTTTGGGTTAGGATTAGAATTACGGTTAGAGTTAGGTTCAGATTAGTGTTATGTTTCAGGTTTAGTGTCAGGGTTAGGGATAGTGTTATGGTTAGGGTATGTTTTGTTTTAGGTTGAAACTTTGCTTAGCGTTATGGTTAGGGTTAGGATTTAGGGTTAGGGTTAGGGTTCAGGTAGGGTTGGGGTTCAGATTAAGATCAGGGTTAGCGTTAGTTTTGGAGTTGAGGGTTTGTGTTAGAGTTACTATTAGAATTAGGTTTATGGTTACGTTAAGATTTGAGTTAGTGTTATGGGATAGAGTCAGGGTTAGTGTAGGGTTAGGGTTAGGGTTATGTTTAGCTTTAGGGTTTGGGTGAAGGTTTCCTTAGAGCTATGTTTAGGGTTAAGATATAGGGGTAGTTTTAGGCTTAGGTTTCGGGTAGGGTCAGTGTTAGTTTTAGGGTTAGGGTTAGGGTTACGGGGGTACGGTTAGGGTTAGGGATAATGTTTGTTTAGGGTGATGGTTAGGGTTAGGGTTGGGGTTAGAGTGAAGTTTAGGTTTAGTTTTAGGGTGATGTTTAGTGTTAGGGTTAGTGCTAGGGTTATGGTTAGGATTACGGTTAAGTTAGGGTTGAGGTTAGTGTTAGGATTAGTGTTTGGATTAGAGTTTAATGTTACGGTCAGTGTTAGGTTTAGGGTTCGGGTTAGGGTAGGGTAATGGTTATGTGTAGGTTTAGATTAGAGTTAGGGTTAATGATTAGTGTCAGGATTATTGTAGGTTTACCGTTAGGGTTATGTTTAACTTAAGGTTTAGGTTGATGTTTTGTTTAGAGTTAAGGTTAGGGTTAGGTTTTATTAGTTTTAGGGTTAGGGTTGGTATAGGTTTAGGGTTAGGCTTAGGGTTAGTGTTATGGGGATAGGTTTAGTGTTATGGATAGAGTTGGTCTATGGATAGGGTAAGGGTTAGATTCAGGGTTAGACACAAGTTTAGTTTTAGTTTTAGAGTGATGTTTATTGTTAAGGTTAGAGAAATCGTTAGGGTAAATGTGAGTTTTGGGTTAAGGGTAGGATTAGGATTAGTGTTAAGTTTGGACTTTAGAGTTAGGGTGAGTGTTTGTTATGGTTAATGTTGTGGTAGGGTTAGGCTTAGGTTTAGGGTTAGGGTTAGGAGGTAAGGACAGGGTTACCACTAGGGTGTTAGATTTAGGGTTAGATTTAGGGTGAAATTTAGCTCAGAGTTAGGGTTGTGAGTTAGTGTTAGGGGTAGGTTAGTTTTAGGGGTAGGGTTAGGATTAGCTCGAGGGTAGGGGTAGCGTAGGGTTAGGAGTAGGGTTATGTTTAGTGTTCAGGGTTTGTGTCAGGATTATTATTAGAGTTAGTATTAGGTTAAGATTAGAGTTAAGGTTAGGGATTAGTGTTAGAGCTAGGGTAGGTTAGGGTTAGTGTTTTGTTTAGCTTTAGGTTTATGGTGAAATTTTGCTTAGAATTATGGTTAGGGTTAGGATTTAGTGTTAGGGTTAGTGTTAGTGTTCGGGTTCGGCTAGGGTTAGGGTTAAATTTAGGGTTTCGGTTATGGGGGTAGGTTTCAGTTTAAGGTTAGGGCTAGCGTCAGGTTTGGAGTTGAGGGCTTGTGTTAGGGTTGGGATTAGGATTAAGTTTAGAGTCAGGTTAATATTTGATTTAGGGTTAGTGGCTAACGTCAGGGTTATTGTAGGGTTATTTTTTTGGATTATGTTTAGCTTTATGGTTTGGGTGTAGTTTTGTTTAGAGTTATGCTTAGGCTTAGGTTTTAGGGGTAGTTTTATTCTTGGGGTTGGGGTATGGTTAGGGTTGACTTTAGGGTTAAGGTTAGGGTTACAGGGGTAGGGTTAGTTTTAGGGATAGGATTGGTCTAGGATTACGGTTAGGATTAGGGTTAAGGTTAGGGGTTAGGTTTAGGGTTAGGGTAAGGGTTAGGTGTAGTGTTAGATTTAGGGTGAAGTTTAGCTTAGAGTTAGGGTTGTGAGTTAGGGTTATGCGTAGGTTAATGTTTGGGTTAGGGTTAGGGTTATGGTTAGGGTTAGAGTCAAGTTTACGTTTAGTTTTAAGGTGATGTTTAGTGTAAGGTTTAGGGTTAGCATTAGGGTTAGGGTTATGGTTAGGGTTAAGTTTGGGTTAGGGTCAAGTGTACAGTTAGGGTTAGTGTTAAGATTAGAGTTTAGGGTTATTGTCATTTTTAGGGTTAGGGTTAAGTTTGGGGTATGTTTAGGGTTAGGTTTCGGGTTAGGATTATGTTTATGGGTTACGGTTAAGGTTAGTTTAAGTGTTAATTTTAGTGTTAGATTTAGGGTGAAGTTTAGCTTAGAGTTAGGGTTGTGAGCTAGGGTTAGTGCTACGTTAGTGTTAGGGTTGAGGTTAGGATTAGCTCGATGATAGGAGTAGGTTTTGAGTTATGATTGTGGTTAAGTTTAGAGTTGAAGGTTTGTGTTTGGGTTAGGGTTACAATTAGTCTGGGTTAGGGTTAGGTTAAGATTAGAGTTAGGGTTAGTGGGTAGCGTCAGCGTTCGTGTAGGGTTAGAGTTAGGGTTATCTTTAGCTTTAGGGTTTGTGTGAAGTTTTGTTTAGAGTGATTTTTATTATTAGGTTTTAGGGGTAGTTTTAGGCTTGGGGTTTCTGTGGTGTTAGGGTTAGCTTTAGGGTTAGGTTTAGGGTTACATTAATAGGTTAGGGTTATGGATAGGGATGGTCTAGGATTAGGGTTGGGGCTAGGATTAGGTTTAGACTCAAGTTTACTTTTATTTTTAAGATGTTTAGTGTAAGCATTAGGGTTAGGGTTATGGTTGGTTAAGGTTAGGGTTAGAGTTAAGGTTAGAGTGAGGATTAGTTTTAGGATTAGAGTTTAGGGTTAGGCTTAGTGTTAGTGTTAGGGTTGTGGCAGGGTAATGATTAATTTTAGGTTTAGATTCAGAGTGAACTTTAGCTCAGAATTAGGGTTGTTAATTAGGGTTAGTGGTAGGTTAATGTTTGGGTTTGGGTTAGGGTTAGGACTTCTTCAAGGGTAGGGCTAGGGTTAGTTTTAGGATTACGGTTAAGGTTTAGAGTTAGGTTTAGAGTTGAGGTTTTGAGTTAGGGTTGGGATTAGCTCGAGGTTTGGGGTAGGGTTAGGGTTAGGAGTAGGGTTACATTTAGAGTTGAGGGTTTGTGTTAGCGTTAGGATTAGAGTTAGGGTTAGGGTTAGGTTAAGATTAGAGTTATGTTTAGGGGTTAGTGTCAAGTTTAGTGTAGATTAGTTTTGGGGTTATATTTAGCTTTAGGTTTAGGGTGCAGGTGTGCTTAGAGTTATGGTTAGGGTTAAGATTTAGGGTTAGCATTAGGGTCAGGGTTGGGGTAGGTTTAAGGTTAGGTTTAGGGTTGGGGTTGGACGGTAGCATTAGGATTAGTGTCAGGGTTAGGTTTACGGTTAGATTTAAGTTGAAATTTAGCTTAGAGTTAAGGTTGTCAGTTAGGGTTACACGTAGCTTAGTGTTATGTTTAGGGTTAGGATTAGCTCGAGTGTAGTTGTATGGTTAGGGTTAAGGTTAGGGTCAGGTTTAATGTTGAGGGTTTGAGTTAGGGTTAGGATTAGAGTTAGGGTTAAGTTAAGATTTGAGTTAAGGTTAGGACTTAGTGTCAGGGTTAGTGTAGGGTTAAGGTTAGGGTTATGTTTAGTTTTATGTTTAGTGTGAAGTTTTACTTAGAGTTATGGTTATGGTTAGGATTTAGGGTTAGGGTTAGAGTTCAGGTAGGGTAAGGGTTAGATTTAGGATTAGAATTAGGGTTAGGTTTGTACTGTTAGGGTTAGGGTTAGCATTAAGGGTAGCGTTAGGTTTCGGGTTAGATTTACGGTGAAGTTTAGCTTAGAGTTAATTTATGGGTTAGGGATAGCGGTAGTTTAGTGTACCCTTAAGGTTAGGGTTAGGTTTAGTGTTAGAATTAGAGGTTAGGGTTTAGTTTAGGATTACGGTTAGGGTTTGGTTAGGTTTAGGGTAAGATTTGAGTTAGGTTTAGCGGTTATTGTCAAGGTTAGTGTAGGTTAGTGTTAGGATTATGTTTAGCTTTCATTTTAGGGTGAAGTGTTGCTCAGAGTTAAAGTTAGGGTTAGTGTTTAGGGTTAGGGTTAGGGCTAGGGTAAGGGTTAGGCTTATGTTTAAGTTTAGGTTTGATTTAGGGTGAAGTTTAGCTTAGAGTTACGGCTGTTAGTTAGGTTTAGAGGTAGGTTAGGGTTAAGGTTAGGGTTATAATTAGGTCGAGGGTAGTGGTAGGGTTACAGTTAGAATTAGGGTTAGTTTTAGAGTTGAGGGTTTGTGTTAGGGTTAGGATTAGGGTTAGTTTAGGGTTAGGTTAAGATTAGAGTTAGGGTTAGGGGTTACTGTCAGAGTTAGTTTGGGGTTAGAGTTAGGGTTATGTTTAGCTTTAGGGTTTAGGTGAAGGTTTCCTTAGAGTAATGATTAGGGTTAAGTTTTAGGGTTAGGTTGATAGTTAGGGTTGGGTTTGGATTAGGTTTAGGTTCATAGTTAGGGTTAGGGGTAGGGTTAAGTTTTGTGTTAGATTTAGAGTGAAGTTCGCCTTTGAGTTAGGGTTGCGGCTTAGGGTTAGGGTTATAATTATGACTGGGGTTAGGGGGATAGGGTTAGGGTAAGTGTTAGAGTTAGGGTTCGATTTAAGGTGAAGTTTAGCTTAGAGTTAGGTTTGTAAGTTAGGTTTAATGGTAGCTTAGAAGTAGGGTTAGGGTTAGGATTAGCTCGAGATTAGGGGTAGGGTTAGGATAAGGGTTAGGTTTAGAGTTGAGGGTTTAGGTTTGGAATAGGGTTATTATTGGAGTTATGGGTAAGTTTAAGTTAAGATTAGAGTTAGGGTTAGGTGTTCGTGTCAGGGTTAGTTTAGGGAAAAGTTTAGGGCTATATTTAGTTTTAGGTTTAGGGTGAAGTTTTGTTAAGAGTTATGGTTAGGGCTATGATTTAGGGTTAGGGTTAGGTTTGTGGTAGGTTTAAGGTTAGGTTTTGGGTTGGTGTTAGGGGCGTATGGTTAGGATTAGGGTCCTGTTTAATGTTAAGGTTTTGGATTAGTGTTAGGATTAAGGTTTAGGTTTAGGGTTAAGTTAAGATTAGAGTTTCCGTTAGGGCTTAATGCCAGTGTTAGCTTGTGTTAGGGTTAGGGTTCTGTTTAGTTTTAGGTTTAGTGTGAAGTTTTGCTTAGAGTTATTGTTAGGTTTAGGATTTAGGGTTAGGGTTACTGTTTTGTTAGGGTTAGGGTTAGTTTTAGGGTTAGGGTTAGGTGGGTACTGTCAGGGTTAGGGCTCACGTTAGGTTTAGGATTAGGTTTAGGGTGAAGTTTAGCTTAGAGTTAGGGCTGTGGGTTAGGGATAAGGGTAGTTTAGGGTAGCCTTAAGGTTAGGGTTAGGGTTTGTTTTATGATTAGAGTTTAGGGTTAGTGTTAGGGTTAGTGTAGCATTAGGGTTAGTTTTAGCGTTAGGGTTAAGTTTAGGTTCAGATTAGAATTAGGGTTAGGGGTTAGTGTAAGGTTCAGGCTAGGGTTGTTTTAGAGTTATCTTTAGCTTTAGGTTTATGGTGAAGGTTTGCTGAGAATTATTTTTAGGGATAGAGGTTATGGTTAGGTTTAGGTTTAGGATTAGGGTTGGGCTACGGTTAGGGTTAGTTTTAGGGTTACGGTTAGGGTTTGTGTTAGGTCAAATTTAGATTTAGGGTTAGTGGTTAGGTTTAGTGTATGAGGATGGTTAGGGTTAAGGTTGGGTTTACAGTTAATGTTAGGATTAGTTTAATGAGAGAGTTAGGGTTAAGGGTTAGGTTTAGAGTTAGGTTTTTGGTTAGGGTTGGGGTTAGTTTAAGGTTAGTGTCAGGGTGAAAGGTTAGGTTATGGTTAGATTTAGGTTTAGGTTTAGGGTGAAGGTTAGCTTAGAGTTAGTGTTATGGTTTGAATTTAGTGTTAGTGTGAGGTTTAGGGTTAGTGTTGGGTGGTTGATTTAAGGTTAGGGCTAGGGTAGCGTTACTGTTAAGTTTAAGATTAGGTTTAGGATGAATGTTAACTTAGGGTTAGGATTAAGGTTAGTGTTTAGTGTTAGGGTTAATGTTAGGGTCGGCTGAAGTTAGTTTTAGGATTAGTTTTAGGATTAGAGTTTAAGATTTGGGTTACGGATAGGTTTAGGGTTGTTGTAGTGTGAGGTTCAGGTTAGGGTTAAGGATAGGGTTAGGATTGAAGGGTCAGTGTTAGGGTTTGGATATTGTTAGGGTTTGTTTTAGGGTGAGGGTTAGGGATAGGGTTGTTCTAGGGTTAGACTTAGGTTTAGAGTTAAGTTTAGGTTTAGTTTTAGGGTGATGTTTAGTGTTAGAGTTAGTGCTAGGATTATTGGTAGGGTTAAGGTTAGGTTAGGGTTAAGGGTAGGGTTAGGATTAAGGTTAAGATTAGAGTTTAATTTTGGTGTCAGTGTTAGGGTTGGTGTTAGAGTTGAGGCAGGTTTAGGGTTAGGGTTATGGTTAGTGTTAGGGCTAGGGTTAGGGGGCTGCGTTAGGGTTAGGGTTAGGGTTAGGGTAAGGGTTAGGTTTAGGGTTAGATTTAGGGTGAAGTTTAGCTTAGAGTTAGGGTTGTCGGTTAGGGATAAGGTTAGTTTAGGTGGAGCCTTAAGTTTAGGGTTGGGGTTAGTTTTAGGATTACATGTTAGGGTGAGCCTTAGGGTTAGGGTAGCGTGAAGGTTAGGTTTAGGGCCAGGGTTAGGGTTAGGATTAGTTTAAGATTAGAGTTAGGTTTAGGGGTTAGTGTCAGGGTTAGTGTAGGGTTACAGTTACTGTTAGGGTTAGGGTTAGGTTTAGAGTTCAGGTTTCGGGTTAGGCTTAGGATTAGGGTTAGGTTAACGTTTTTTTTAAGATTAGAGTTATGGTTAGTGGTTATTGTCAGGGTTATTGTAGGGTTAGGGTTAAGATTATGTTTAGTTTTAGGTTTAGGGTTAAGGTTTCCTTAGAGTAATGGTTAGGGGTAGGTTTTAGTGTTAGGTTTAGGTTTAGGGTTAGGTTTGGGTTTGGATTAGCGTTATGTTTAGGGTTAGGTTTAGGTTGGTAGGGTTAGGTTTAGGCTTAGGGTTTGGGGTACGGTTAGGTTTAGGGTTAGATTGAGTGTGAAGTTCAGCTTAGAGTTAGGCTTGTGTCTTATGGTTAGGCGTAGTTTAGGATAGCCTTAAGGTCACGGGTAGCATTAGGTTTAGGGTCAGGGTTAAGGTTAGGGTTAAGATTAGAGTTTAGGCTTAGCGTCAGTGTTACGGTTAGATTTAGTGTTGGGGTAGGGTTAGTTGTAGATTTAGGGTGAAGTTTAGCTTAGAGTTAGGGTTGTGAGTTAGGGTTAGTTGTAAGTTAGTGCTAGGGTTATGGTTAGGTTTAGGATTAGCTCAATAGTGCGTGTAGGGTTAGGTGTAGGATTAGGGTTAGGTTTATAGTTCAAGGTTTGGGTTAGGTTTTGGATTAGGTTCAGGGTTAAGGTTAGGTTAAGATTAGAGTTAGGGTTAGGGGCTAGTGTCAGGGTTAGGGTTAGGGTTATATTTAGCTTTAGGTTTAGGGTGAATGTTTCCTTAGAGTTAAGGTTAAGGTTAGGGTTTAGGGTTAAATTTCTGGTGAGGCTTGGAGTAGGATTAGGGTTAGGTTTAGGGTTAGGGTTCTGAGGGTAGGGTTCAGGTTAGGGAAAGGGTTGGTCTAGGGTTTGTGTTAGAGTTAGGTGTAGGGTTAGAGTTAGGAGTTATGGTTAGAGTTATTATTAGGGTTTGCTGTTAGAGACATGTATGGTTTATGTTTGGGTTTCATTTAGGGTTAGTTTCCATGTTATTGTTAGATTTTCTATTAGGTTTAGCGTTAGGTTTTCACAAGGGTTAGGGTTAGTGGTTAGATTTAGGGTTAGGGCTAGGGTAGTGTTAGGGTTAGAGTTTGGGTTTAGGGTTATGGTTAGGTTTAACGTTGGGTTTAGGAGGAAGTTTAGCTTAGGGTTATGATTATGGTAAGAGTTTAGGGTTAGGTTGAAGGTTATGTTAGGGTTAATGTTAAGTTTAAGATAAGGGTTAGGGTTAGAGTTTAGGGTTAGGGTTAGGGTTAGTTTTAATGTGAGATTTAGGTTAACGTTAGGGTTAACATTAGGTGTTAGGGTCAGGGTTCGATTTTGGATTGGTATAGTGTTAGGGTTAGGTTTAGGTTTAGGGCTAGGGGGTTATGGTTAGGGTTAGGGATGGGGTTAGTGGTAGGGTTAGATGTAGGGTTACTGTTAGGGGTTGGATTAGGGGTAGGGTTAGGGTTAGGTGTAGGGATAGGTTTAGAGATAGGTTAGTGTTAGGGTTAGTGTTAGGTTTAGGTTTAGGGTTCGGTTTATGTTAAGGTTATAGTTAGGACTAGGGGTTAGGGTTTGGAAAGGTTAGGGTTAGCATTAGCGTTAAGGACAGGGTTAGGGTTTGGTTTAAGGTTAGCTTAAGATCAGAGTTACTGTTCGGGGTTACAGTTAGTGTTAGGAGAAAGGCGTGTTTTACGTTTCAGTTGGGTTTAAGGTTAGGGTAAGGGATAGGGTCAGTATCTGGGTTAGGGTTTGGGTTAGTATCCTGATTAGCATTAGATTTATGGTTAGGGTTAAGGTTAGGTTTAGGGTTAGGTTTACATTAAGTTTAGGGTTAGGAGTTAGAGTTAGGGTTAGTGTTAGGGTAGCATTAGGTTTAGGGTAAGTGTTAGGGTTAGATTTAGGGTTAGGGTTAGGCTTAGGTTTAGTGTTAGGGGACAGGTATAGGTTACGTTTCGTTTAGAGTTAGGGTTAGGTTTAGTATCAGGTTTAGGGTTAGGGGTAGTTTTCAGGTTAATGTTAGGGTTATGGTTAGGTTTAGGGTTTGTGTTATGGAATAGGTGTGTGTTAATTTTGTGTTTAGGTTAGGGTTAGTATCTGGGTTAGGTTTGGATTTAGAGTTAGGTTTATGTTTAAGGTTAGGTTTATGTTATGATTAGTGTTAGGGTTAGCGTTAGGATTAGGGGTTCGAGTTAGGCTTAGGTTTATGGTAGCATTAGGTTTAGAGTTAGGATTTTAGGTTTAGTGTTACGGTTTCAGTTATGGTTCCTGTTTTAGGGTTAGTGTGTTAGGGTTAGGGTTAGGGTTAGGGTTTTATAGTTAGGTTTTGGGTTAGGGTTACATTTAAGGTTATGTTTATGGTTAGGGTCAGGTTTAGGGAACAGGTAGGAGTTATGTTTCTGTTAGGGTTAGGGTTCATATCCAGGTTTGGGTTAGGGTTAGTATCCGGGTTAGGTTTAGGGTTAGTATCGAGTGTTAGCTCCAGAGAGAGAAGCATAGCAAATAAATAAAAAAGAAAAGATTTAACAAAATGGGTTTTCATGATAATCCTGACTTATATAGGCGTTCTTATCGTTTCAGTTGATGCACCATCATTTCTTTCTCAACTACTCATTTGTTACTTGCTTTCAACTGACTCCTTACTGGTGACTTGAAGTTTTGTTGTGAAAGCTTTACGCCCTCTGTGATCTTGTTCCTGTGAAGTTGCTAAATTATTTATGTCACTTGTACAACCACATGTGAACACGAGACTGAGCAAGATTCCTAGAGTACTAGACATATTGTTTCTTTTTTGAGACAGGGTCTTGCCATGCAGTTCAGGCTTACCTTGCATGCCCTGTGGAGCTCAGCCTGTCCTGGGACACAATCTTGCCACCTCAGCCTCCCAGGAGCTGAGATTATAGGCATGAACTCAGCACACATACTGTACCTTGTCTCAAATCATGCATCAGAAATTGTAGTTCTCCTTACAGAAATAATCATTTACCTTAGATAAAATAGTAACAAATATAATGCATGAAGTTCTTCTCATTTAAAGGACTTCCTACTCCCATTTTACCTCGGGACCACCCCAGATGGAAACCATAGAGCCTTGGAAATCTAACTTTGTGTGGTGCCAGTATATTATGATGAACCCTTTGTAAACAAAACTTGATGTTTTTCCTCTTTTCAAGGAGTTACAAAGAATTCCAGTGGAAGCCCACACATTTCCTAGGGGCTTACATAATATGTAGGAGGTACAGACATCCTGAGAATATGAAGTCCCCACCTACCTACTGTGCATTCAGGTTCTGCCTAAGCCTGAAAAGTACATATCTCTACCTTGGAAGTGAAGGATGTTGGGCAATGCCTGTCTTCAGTGGGCAGATCAGATTGCATCCACTTGACAATCTCTTCATCATTTCGTGTAGCATAGTCATGTGTCCAGTTTCTATCAGAACTTAGCATCAAGCCAAAGAGAATAGTTATGTTATGGAAGGCATAGCATTATCCACAGCCTCTGTTATGATTTTGAATTTAATCTACAGGAGGATTGTTAGAGGAATCTCTTCAGTGACACATAATGTGAGATAACATTGGAATCCATCGACTGTCAGAGTTGAAGGATAGCAGCAAGATCTTCATTGTACTCATTGAAAGGTATTGCAATTATCTCCCATTGGATTTTGGCTTGGTCCTTAACTTGCCTGGCCAATAAAGTATGGCAGAACTGATTCACAGCCAATTTTGAACAAAGCTATTGCAAGGCATGGCAGATTCCAGTTTTCATGCTTCCAGCTCTGAACATTCACAGAATTGTTTTTTTTTTTTTTTGAGTTACTTCAAAACTGCCATATTGTGGGGAAGCGCAAACTACACAGAGGGATCATAGGAAGAGATCACACGGAGAGTTAGCCACTGCCCACCCTCCCACACTAATGAATTATCTCAGTTGAGGCCTAAAATCTTTGAAAAGAGTTGTATCTTCTCTCCAGAGCCCTGCCCAAATTTTGGATTTGTGAAATAAACCCATGATTATTGTGCTTTTAAGGAATATTATAATTTATATCTGAAAAGTCCTCCAAAGCTGCCAGGTGTTCTGAAGCCAGGCTCTTGTAAGGTGACTGGGTCACTGGGGGCATGAGTTTAGTCATCCACTAATGACATATACCAGAGCTAGGAATTGGGGTTTGGTGGGTGGGGGCACTGGATATTGGGTCTGAAAATTATATCCCCTTCCCTGGCTCTTTCTTTTCTTCCTGTTGGCCTCCATGATGTGAGCAGCTTCCTGCCAATAGATCCTTCTTTCATGCCACTTCTGCCTGGAAGCTGTCAGACCTTCATTGAAGCTTTTGGAACCATGCAGCACCATAGATGCTTAAGTTCCAGGCTTGAGGTATTTTGGGTTAGGAATGAGGAAAGTCATTAAAGTGAATAACTAAGGGTAGGGCTAGGTGGTTATGAAATAATATATTGTTGAATAGTAACTTGTAAAGTCTAGTTAGCATAACTGTTCCAAAGGATGATTTGACACAGCTGAGCTCATTTTAGTGTCTTGCCTTGAACCAATGCCACTCAAAAATGTCAGCAGTTTAAACCATCAAAACCTACATTAACTAGGTACTGAAAAATTAGGAATTCCTTTATGTTGGCTTGATAGGCAAAAGTGTGGGAAAGGTTACCACTGGACAACTGGTGAGGTCTTTAGAGCCCTTGAGTGAGCAAGAAGTAGTAGCATTAGGTGAAAAATGATCACAAAGGCAAATATACAGTATTTGCTTGAAGTCACAGTAAGACGTTGGATCCCTAGTAAAAGTACCAAATTTCCTGTCCTAATGTGGAGAAAGTATTTTCACATTTTTTGTTATATCACTGTTAAAGAGAGCTGGGGAGATAGCTCAGGGCACAAGTTCTTGCCTGGCAAGTGCAAGGTTCTGAGTTTGATCTGCAGTGCCAAAAAAAAAAAAAAAAAAAAAAAAAAAAAAAAAAAAAAAAAAAAAAAAAAAAAAAAAAAAAAAAAAGTTAAAGGGAAAGATTTTTCCTCTTGGAAGCTAGAGGTAATGAATTAGAACAAATCCTTTAATCTTAGGTTCAATTATATTTACATAAAATATAAAATGATAAAATTTGATAAGATACAGTAAAAGACATGTTTTAGCATATTCATTACAATATATATACCTAAAAAATACATGTTCACATGTCCTTATATTACTTGGGATTTCTTGAACTGCCGCACTTAGTTAAGAGTAGACTTACTTTGGTCACTAAATGCCAATGAAGAGGCAGTGAAGCACAAAACAGTCTTACTGAGAGTCTCCTGAATTTTCCCCGTAGGACTTATACTGGAATTTGAGTCATTTCTAAGAGAAAAAGTAGGGATGAGGTCACCAGGTGACACAGCCTTTTCTACATGTTAGACATTAATTAGGTGTTGCAGTTCTCCTGGGCACAGTGAGGTGCCCTATGAACTACTTCATCCAATGTCCTCACACTTTACATGTACCTTGAGGTTTCACTCTAAGGTCAATTATGTTCTCTTATTCTGTTTTAGGACTAAGTACATAAGATCCTGACATGATTTATTGATTTCTTCTAAGAATAAATGCAAGCATTGCTCTATTTGTGTGTATTTGCTTTGTTATTTTTGCAAATAAGAAATTACCCTGTCTAGGCCACCAGTAGGATTATACACTTCCAAGATGTTTTTTTTTTTTTTTTTTTTTTTTCTTAGTAGAGCACTCAGATTAGAGTGAAATGCTTACTAGGTTTTGGTTCTGTGAACCACAGATGTTTACAATTTGCTAATAATCATTTATATTTTAAACTGTTGTTTTAGCCAAGAAAAGTCACTCTCTTCAACCCTTTCCAAAGTTAGAGCTATGAATCTTCCCTTTTTTCTACTCATTATTGCCATTGCCTGAGAACATTTTGAGAAAGGTATGCATGTATGCCTCAGGATAAGTAACAGTTTAATTCTTTGGAAGGAGCTGGGAGTGAAGCGAGTTACTCCTGTGTTCGTGTTGCAGACGTGGATCTTTTCCATTTCTAGCAACTCTATTTCAATGCTTTTGAGTGGGAGAGGCTTGTTGGTAAGCCTGGATGTTTGAAGTAGATCAGAGAGGAAACCTAAAGATAAACTGGCAATCTTTATCCTAAATGACTTTCATTTTAAAAGCAGAAAAGCTTGTATTATTCTTCATCTTTGAACTTTTAATGGAATTTAATTACTAAATGAAAAATAGGTAATAGTTGTTGGATTATTTTTTAGATTTAATTTTTTTTTCAAGAGCTCTTCCTCGGCGCTGCCTGCGGAGGTGGCCGCCATCTCTTGCTTGGCACCATGGCAGCCCTCAGAACCCTCGTGAAACCCAAGATCGTCAAAAAGAGGACCAAGAAGTTCATCTGGCACCAGTCTGACCGATATGTCAAAATTAAGTGAAACTGGCAGAAACCCACAGGAATCGACAACAGGGTGCGGAGAAGGTTCAAGGGCCAGATCTTGTTGCCCAATAAAGGTTATGGACTTAACAAAAAGACAAAGCACACGCTACCCAGTGGCTTCTGGAAGTTCCTGGTGCACACTGTTAAGGAGCTGGAGGTGCTGCTGGTGTGCAACAAGTCTTACTGTGCAGAGATCGCGCACAACATCTCCTCTAAGAACCGCAAGGCCATCAGGGAAAGAGCAGCCCAGCTAGCCATCCGAGTCACCAATCCCAATGCCAGGCTGCGTAGTGAAGAAAACGAGTAGACGACCGCTGTACATGTTCATTTCTGCTTCAGTAAAACCACAAAAACTGAAAATTTTTTTTTTTCAAGAATGCAAAATAGTGATAGAAAAAACATCATTAGAAACAATTCAAAATTTCACTGAACTGTGATAGGAATTCAGCAATGGTTGCTGTACTGCATGATGTTATCTTCAAGGTAATTATTCAAGTTATCAGATGTAAACACACAAGACTGGTTTAAAGGAAAAATGAAACAAAACTATAAAAAAGTTGTAAAAATTTTACGCATTAACTACTCTTTTCAAAAGACCAGCAGAAGCCAATTTTTCCCCTATCTATTGTACCTTTTGGATTTTTTAATCATTCTTTCAGGTCCTCATCCTAGTCAGATAATAAGATCAGAATATACACTTCAAAAATGAAGAGATACAAATGGCAAATAACTGTATGGACTATTGAGTAGCACTTAGTCACAGTGCTTTTCTTTCTCCACATTTGCACAAATTAGAAAGTTATGAATACCAAATTAAAATAGATTTAAATTATGAATAAATAATGAAGGCAAATATTTTATGAAAAAAAAATTACGAAAACAAATTCTTTGGCATGACCTTTATCTTAACACCATGCTAGGAGGATATACTCTTCATATTGGCATATATAGTATGGTATTTAATGTATTTTAATTATTAGATGCCTGAATAATAGGACAATTATAAAGATATGCACAACATATTTTAAAAATTATTTTCCCTGTGGTTCAAGGATGTTCATTAATTTTTGTGTTTTATGCAATAGCTTCTAAAAATAAAAACCAATTTTTACATTTTGAGAAAAATGAAATAAGAGTATGAAACCAGATAATGAGAGGGAAATGAATTTGAAGACTTTTAGTCCTGCTTTCATAACTTAAGTGGATCAGATGACTTTTTTTTTTTTTTTTTTTTTTTGCTAGTTTATCTTGTACTGGGTGAGGGGCTATAGCACAGTATGTGGTGCCAGGGATCAAACTCTAGTTTCTGCACTTGCTTAAACAAGCACGTTAGACCCCTGAACTACATTGCTATTCCTGCATGACATTCTTAAGCTATTTTAAAATAAAGCCACATATTTATAAACATGTATGTACTTTTAGTCAAGAAGGAAATATAAACCATGCACTTATGTATACAAGATGAATCAGATATTGGCCTCAAGAACCTTCAAAAGGTTCATCATATTGATCATAGCACTATGTAACACTAAAACTATGCTTGGAATGCATGTCATTCTTGTCCTTTTGATATGTACTGCTCCCGGTGTAAACTCAGTTACTGTCATTCTCTCTCTCAAGAGTAGTACTTGAAAATAAGAGACTGGGCCAAATGCCATAGCCTTGACAGGGTACAATTTTGTGTTTCCTTGAATTTCCAAATATCTGTGTAAAAATTGTATAACTGCTTACATCACATTGTATGGAACGTTATTAGAATACCAATGATGGCCAGAAAATATCATTTCCAAGATAAATCAAAGATATTTGATACTCAGAAAACCAGTGATGATAAGCTCAAGTACCTATGCTATAGAGTAATAGTATCACAAAGCTTTTCTGCTGGAGGGTTAAGAATGTAAGTTAACAGACCAAAAATTGGAGAAAAGGAAGGGCTATGAGGATAGCCAATATTTTGGCCCTAGCCCTTCAAGGTCAATAAGGACTCAGGATATAAGAGAACTTGTGCTGTAATATCCTATAACTCAGAGGTGTCCCAAATTTCCTGGTCAAGGAGATTATGGGACCTCAGAGGAAAGGGATGAATGAACTATAGTGCGTCTAAGAAGAGTCACCCAGAGAAAAACATTCTCTCAGGATTTCACAGAAAGCAAACTGATCAAGCAATGGCCGTGACTCGTCCTGAAGGCTGACACTAACACCAGTTCTACAAAGTACTGTATATGGTCCCAAACTTAATCCTGAGGGGATTTGACCCTGGAAGATACAAAAAAATGAATGTTTTGTTATACAGGTCTTGCTTTGACTTGCCCTTGATCACCCAGAAAAAAAAAAAAAAAAAAAAAAAAAAAAAAAAAAAAAAAAAAAAAAAAAAAAAAAAAAAA
>PVJA010001973.1:0-81527 GCA_004027025.1 Myocastor coypus | reverse complement strand
ATCACTGGTGTCTGAGTTGTGTAGTGAGCCCCTGCACCAAATAAATAAATAAACAAATGATTAATATTCTTTTAAAAACTTGTCCAGTGAATTACCATGTATTCAGACTAAGAATCAGACTAATAATTGTACTAGGTCAAGGTAAACTTAGTCAAGGTAATAAGTCAAGAAAAACTTTTAGTTATATTTTCCACACTAAATGATGATGACATTATTCTCTTTTTCCCTATTATCTTTATTTTATAATGATATATTACCTTTTTCGTATGACAGAAAACATATGGTGCATAAAATTGTGTCTGAGTCCCTTCATTTAGCATTGTGCTCTCAAGGGACACTGATTTCGCTAAAATGACTCAAGCCTACCCTTCTATATAGGAAATATTATTCCACTGTGAATAAACAGCACATTTTCTGCATCTTTTCATTTGTTGAAGGACATATAGATTGATTCTAAGGCATAACTAGTATGAATCATGAGGCTAGAAACATGGGTATACATACATCACTGTGGTATAATGTTTTAATTTTTTTAAAATGATACCTAGAAAGGGACTAGCTAGTTCAAATGGAATTTCTATTTTTAATTTTTGAGAAATTGCTATACTGATGTTTATCCTGACTGTATCAGTTTACTCTCCTACAAACAATGGAAAAGAGGTCCTAGTTCTCTAAGCATCATCAGTATTTGTTATTGGTTGATTTATTGATTATGACTATTTTTCTGTGTTGAAATAGAATCTCTCTGTCTCTCTGTCTCTCTCTCTCTCTCTCTCTCTCTCTCTCTCTCTCTCTCTCTCTCTCTCTGTGGTATTGGGGATTAAACTCAGGACCTTGTGCTTGCCAGGCAAGCATTATTCTACTGAGCTACTTCCCTGGCCCTTCTATATTGCTTTGATTTGCATTTTTCCAATGACTGGCAATGCTGAAATTTTTGCAGGTATTTATTGACCATTTATATTTCTTCATCTGAGAAGTTTCTATTACTTCACATGCCCATTTCTTAGTTGGGTCTTTAAATTGAGTGGGTCTCATATTTTTGAGTTCTTTATATATTCTAGGTATTAGCCCTTTGAGGAGTGGCTGGCAATTTTTTTCCTATTCTGTAGGTTGTCTCTTCACATTGTTGGTTCATTTGTTTGCTGTTTGAAGCTTTTTACTTTAATATGAATCCACTTGTTGATTCTTGGCATTATTTCTCATGTAACTGGGTTTTGTTCAGCAAGTCTTTGCCTACTCCTATATTTTTAAGAGTTTTACTTATTTCATTTTTTAGCATATTGGTTCTATTCTAATATTTAGATCTTTGATCCACTTTGACTTTAATTTAATGCGTGGTGAGAACGATATGGGTCTAAGTATAGTCTTTGGCATGTGGATAGCCCGTTTTGCCATCACCACTTGTTAGAGAGGCACCTGACCCCTTTTCTAAAAATAAGGTAGCTGACTATATCTGCAGTTGGTTTTGCATCTTCTATTCTGTTCCATTCTTCCACCAGTCTGTATTTTCTTTCCAGTATCATGCTGTTTTTATCACTGCAGCTTTTTAGTATACTTTGACATCTAGGATTGTGGTACCTCTGCCTTGCCCTTGTTGTCCAGAATTGATTTTGATTTTTTTAGTTCCCTTCCAGTTATGTGTAAATTTGCTAGAAGTATTAATGATTTATGAAGATAAGAATTATAGTCTTTAAATTATTTTTTAAATTAATCCACTGTTACTTGGCCTGGTTAGAACATAGTCCTACCTTGGTGAGAATTCTGACTGACTGTGATCCAGTCTTTGAACAAGATGCCTTGGAAAAGAAGATGGCAGCCCAGTGTGAGGAGAAGGCTCTCTCACAACAGTTCATATTTTTGCTAAGCAAGCAGCCAAGTGCAAATACTTCTTTGCTTCATATCATGTAGAAAGAGAGAAAAAATTCTGTG
The DNA here is from genome assembly GCA_004027025.1 of Myocastor coypus. Classification (NCBI taxonomy): domain Eukaryota; kingdom Metazoa; phylum Chordata; class Mammalia; order Rodentia; family Myocastoridae; genus Myocastor; species Myocastor coypus. The sequence goes on along the minus strand of PVJA010001973.1, from coordinate 79,598 downwards.
GCCCTACGTGATCTTTGGAATAGCAACAAAATGATCCAGCAACAGGTAACAAAATATCTTACTGTTACATTACTTGTAATTTGTAGGCCCTGCTGAGTTTCCAGAAATTGGAGAGAAGAAATCTTTAGTCAGTACTGATGGGAAATATGTGATGGCTTCAATCACTTGTAGAATAAATCTATACATATTTATAGAAGATGATCTAGAAATTATACTAATTTGATACTTTGCTGATGTTCATAAACACGTATAAATTAATATAACTATCTCAGGCTTTATTGTTTGTCTTGCTTGAATGTACTCAGTGCAAAGTAAAAGCTTAGTCACTGAAACATCTGGGCCAAAGTATGGAGGAGTCAGGGCAAGCTCATCACCATTATTTAAAGTCAGACAGTAGCTCCCTGACATGACAAACTTATTTATGTCAAATGGGAGTCATAAACATCACATTTGCATACAGAGGGCAGTGGGTCAGCCCTTTCTCTATTCCTCACACATGTCCCATAATATCCTCCATATTATTTAGCTAGAGATCCTGACTTCACTGGCAGACCAGGCGTAATCAAAAGAAAGCATTCCACTTTCATCATAAGCTTTTTGCTTGCATTCTTCAATGACATTAGATAGTAATAACCACAGAAACATGATTTTGCTTCTACAAACAATACTCACAAAACCATGAAGTTTGAGAAGCATGAATAATAACTTTGGCTAGTGATGTTTTGGCCTATTGCTTACCCTAGAAAATCAAGGAAAAACTGAGGAGGAATCAGCCATTTTTACTTAAACTAAATCCTAACTATTTTTTTCCTTTTTGTCTTTTTTGAGACAGGGTCTCACTATGCAGTTGAGGCTGGCCTTGAGCTCACTTTTGTAGCTCAGGCTGGTCTTGAACTCACACCAATCCTCCTGCCTCAGCCTCTCAAGTGCTGGGATTACAGGGGTGAGCCATCACGCCCAGCTTAAATCCTAACTATTAAAATAGACAACTTCAGAGAAAGTATAAAACAAGTCTTATCACTGATAAATCTAAGTTGTAATTATTATAATGGTGGTTAATGACACAGAGAATTCGGGGAAGATAAGGAATTTTCCGAATTGGAACAAAGGGAGACTGAGGCTTTTATGGCCTTTTGCTAGGGGTGGGATTTGAGAAGGATGTTTAGATATACCTGAGGAGCTGATTGGAGCCTTCCCTGAGGTGACAGGACAAGTGGAAGGAAACTGCACCCTGGGCTGAGTTGGAGAACAGCAGGGAGATGGCCTTTGGGAAGATAAACTGCTGTCTTAAGGGTTTCAGCCATATTAGATGACCACCATGATTCAGCAGTTCATACTAGGGCCAGAACCTATCGGTTAATATTTGAATAATATTACATATTCTTTTTGGATTGAATAATAGAGGACTGTATAAAGCTGTCTTCTAGAGATTCTTTCTTAAAATATGTTTTCAATTATTCTTGAGGTGTCTACAATGTTCAGATCGTAGGTTTAAATCAAACAGTTCTTAATAAAACTGTAGAGCACATATATTCCCAAAATTCTGACTTTCTTATTTTCTTTCTTTTCAAAGCTTGTCACTATATTACTCAGGCTGAACTTTTGGTGTACATATAAGTTTTGATTTTTGCTTTCAGGTTTAAATTTATGATCTATGTTGTAGATAAAGATGACATTCTGGGATTGAGAAAATGATGAAGTTCTTTCTATAAAGAAAAAAATATATTCTTCAGCCTGGAGCAGCCATTTGAAAATTATTTAGTCACACTAAAAATAACCTTAAAAACATGAGGTTATTTTTCAAATGCTATCCTCAAGCGTAAACAGCAAATTTCACACTAGGATTAATTTCATCTAGTGCTGACATTCTTTCAGTGTTCCAAACACAAGATACTGCTCAGCCAGGATAGTTTCTTACTTATGATTTTGGTGAAGTCTTAATAGGTATCTGTGTGTTGCATGGTGCTGTGTTGGCTGGCAGTTTCATATTTGTAAAGTTCATCTGTATCCAGGTGAAATATAAAACAAACTTTGAGCCAATTTTACATTGTTCCTGAATTCTAATAACATAGCGTATGGTTTGTGTCTAGTTGTCCCCCCAAAGCCTCATGCAGCTTCTGGAGTTGAGATGGGTTATAGTGCTTGTGAATGGTGCCCCTGGCCCGGGACAGGTAATTTGCATTACAATGTAAGGAAGGATGCTTCTAGCTAGCTGTGGAGCTGTAGACACTCCCTTCCCTCCCTCAGCCTTGAGAAAGGTTGCTCTTTGCCACAGGCCTCTCTGCGTTGGGACTAGTTGAGTATGGACTGAAACCTCTAGTAACTGAGCTAGATAAACCTTTCCATTTCTAATTTTGAGTGTCAGGTATTTGTCTCAGCAATGAAAGAAGAGTAACTGAGACATATAGTGACCTACTCAGTCTTCACAAATGTTAGAAAAGTATTCTTACAAGCTGTACCTTTTCAAAAGTGGGAGTGTCTGAACAAAGGCTTGAGCAAATAGCTAAAGAAAACTTGGGAACAACATGATGTCTAATCTTTTTTTTCACTATCAGGCTCTCCCACGTTCCACTGGGCCTTATCCAGGCCTTGGGCTTGAAAACCTGCAGTAATGACAGAGGGCCACTTGTGTTTCCGTATGCTTTCTTTTCTCTGTTAGCCTAGGACGCATGTGCAGATTCTCCCCATGGTGCCTGTGGGGCTGCCCTGCTATCACATTGTGTCACCAGTCTTAGATTCTCTTTCCCTGTGTCGCTGTACCTCCTCACTGTTGAGTGTTCCTTACTGGGCAGGCAGCCTCCCGCATAAGGTGGTGGGAAGATGACTCACACTGAGGTAACTGACATTTAACTGAACCCATGGGACACTTAGTTGGCTGTGCCCAAGCAAATGTGGGAATCCATACTCTCTCTGGGGTTCATCTCTAAATTAATATCTCTAATTTTTTTTATCTCAAGTAGTCATGAGATACATATAAAAATTTACCAGAAAAACATGAAGTTAAATGAGAAAGCCATCTATCTTCCAGACATTACCAAGGATTTTTCTGGAGTCCACTTCACCTGATATACAGGGAGTTGTAATGGTGTTTATGAAGGTGACTAGCAGGTGACAAAACTAACTCTTCCAATTATAACCCCTATTGTTCTTAACTCCTTTTCCTCCTCTTAGTCATACATTTATATAGACTGGGAAGATATACTAGATGATGGCTACAGATTGCAGTTAGTTTTGATGTTTTTAAATAAGCCCCAAGAAGGTATCTGGGATCCAGATGCTCTCTTATATGTTGACAGTATGAAGTACATTTTATAACTGAACTAAATCTCCTGTTTTGATCTCTCCATGTAGGAAACATCTTATCCAAAATGACACTGTATATGGTTAGGATTACCATATAAAAGAAATGGAGATGATGGACTAGACCAGAAAGGTTCCTGACAAAGTACACTGAACTTGGTGATAGATTGGATGTCGATGGTGAACCAAAAGAAAGGAATGACACCTAGGTTTCTGCTTTGTACTTCTCAGCGGACACAAAATGCTGGAAGAGACTCATGGCTGTCTATGATCACATCCTGTCCATGGAAAAGGAAACAACCAGTGATATGCAAGGTGTCACCTTGGACATTTCCAGATTAAAAAAATACTGAATAGGTCAGGATATACCACATAGGAGTTAATGTGAGCTGGACTTGGACAACTGCAATTGTTTCTTATCCATGGTAACTGAAGCCAAAGGCATCATGGGAGAGAGTACTCATAGTAAGAGCAAAGTGCAAGGCTTTTGTGCACAAGCACACAAATGAATATAGTTATGGGATACAGATATCTTCAGTAGTATCCAAAGAAATTAGAATGTTCTTAATGAAGTGTGTAGAATTGCCATGATTGTGTCATAGTCATGTGTTGTAACTTTCTCATGTGAAATGTGATATGGGTTGTCCTATAAACCCAAGTAGACTTTGGCTGGGCTCACTTGATTTCTATGGAATATATATATATATATATATATATCTCAAGGATAGACTCCTGCATACAGTGAAGAGAAGCATTTGAAACAACCTCGGGGCAGAATCCCTAGTAGGAGCAAGCTTGAGCCTGGCTCCAGATGTAGATGGGGTATCTCTGCATAACAGAGGGAGAAATCTGTGGCAGAGTGAATCCAGAGGAGGAAGTAGAGGCTGGGGTTGCGGCAGGTGACATTCAGAACAAAACTGGATCTCTTGCTGTCAAACTTGCATTAAAAAATTCAGAGACTTTTGATAGAAATGGTTTCTGTGTTGCTATTAGCACACCCTTTTCTCTTAAAATAATTACTCAAGAAAATCATGGTGGCAACCCTGAAATTGACGCTGAAAGAGGTAGGAAGACACAGAAGCCTGAATGATGACAATACACAAAACTAATGTTGTTTGTCCACATCTTCACTCATACTAGTTGAAGGTGTCTGCTTTGGAACATGCTGATAGAGGACAGACGTGCCTCTTCTATATCTTTCAGATAATGGCTGTGACTGTCACATCGTCTTCCATGGTGGAGCCACCCATGACAGCTGCTGACAGCCTCCAAGAAGAGATTTGCCAAGCAACTAGGCCTGTGATATGTGATACTTGGGTAAACACGAAGCTGCTCATGTGGGAAAATGTAAATCCCAAAATGTGCAAAGAGTGCTATGTAATGGGAACTTCACTCTGAAACCCTGGGCTGCCCAAGGACTGTTTCCTGATGCATTATTAATGCTTCTTTCTAACTTTGGGCAAGAAACATCTCACTTTAATTTAATCAGAATCATGGTAGAGCACTTTTGCTGAGAATACTTTGTGGAGAACATTTGCATTGTAATTTGCATGTTGAAAAGACCTAGGACTCCTAGGAAATGGCTGGCTTCATGTCATAGATTTGCCTTTCTTCTCTCTTGTGTTAAAAAGTATTCAAGGTTAGAAAATAACGATTTGCCCTGGGAGTTTATACATAAGGAGAATTTTTCTGGAAGAGGTCAATTAAGCATTTTAACTAAAACATTCAAATAAATGGAATAGATTTATTTTGAGTTACTAAGAATTTTTCCCTTCCCTTTCTGTTGTTAATTAAACAATTTAATTTTGACATATAATAGTCTCACTAAGAATAGTTTATTCTCTTACAATTAATTTTATCATGTGATTTGATTTTCCTAGTCTTTGCTTTACTCAGTCTTGGGGAAATCTCTGCTGTTACAAAGATTCCCTAAATATCTACCAGGGAGACACAGGGAGGCCTGTTCCAGGGTTAAGCTCTTATGGATGATACCTTTTCCAGGTAGCTTTGGTTGACCAGTTGACCAAAGAAAAACAACTATAGAAAATACTCAGTTCTGGCTTTCCATGTTCAGGTTAGGGTTCCTACTATAGAAATAAAGTCCTTCTGGCTTTATGCATTTGCAAAGATGAGGGGTAAATACAGTATTGCATATCCGTGGAGCTCTGACCTGGTTAGGATAGTAAGAGGTAGTGGTGAAAAGGGCACCAAGACCAATGTACCTCTAATGCAAACAGCTTTTCCCACACAGCAGTCTGTGAACCACTGTGTCCAGCAATAGTGTGACAGTGTCTCACAGGAAGCACCTGGTAGCAGTGAGCAGTGTCCCAGTGTATCAGCCCTCAGTAAACTTCTCTCTTTTCTTTTTTTCCGGAACCAGGGATTGAATTGAGGACCTTGCACTTGACAGGCAGGCACTTGTGCTCCTGAGCTATCTCCCTGGGCCCCAGTAAACTTCTCTCTTATCATAACCTCCATGTTAATATTTGAGGACCACTATCTAATATCACTTTTAAAATTTAAATGTGTGAATATGAAAATCCACATAAAACAAAAATCAAAGAGTTTGTAATATTTTTGTGACTTTTTAAAAAAGAAATGGAACATTTTATTAAATATAATGTTAAATATTAATTGTTTCTATTGTGATTTGTTATAAATGAATTGTAGAAATCCTAAGGTACAGACTCCCTCTCTTGTTAGAAGAGGCAAAAAAATCCTGGAAAACCAGAAAATTCTGGTTGGTGCCAGTATGTTGCTGTATAAACACTATCCTTTTCTGCATACTATCACAGAATAGATGGGGAGCACTATGATAATGTGCTCTTTTTCATTTTTTCAGTATTTCCCTATTGCCTGTGAAATATTTACCTGCAGATAGCAATGTGTCTTTTACCAACAAGTCACAATTTTGTAACCTGGCTTATGTTTCTGAGATATGAATGGTAAATCATTTGTAATTTTTGATCTCCCTGTTTTGCAAAGCCTTGAGGAAGCACTAACATTATCACATAATTACTGAGCAGGCATTACCTGTTGGGCACCCTGGTAATCTATGGAATTAGTGTATTAATTGCCATCGAACACGTACAAATTATTGTAGAGAGCAGATTTGAGTTCTAGCATTGTACATACACATCAGCAGCAGAAAATTACTTACCATCTCTATATCTAGATTCCTAATTTGTTTAATAAGGCTTATACTGTTTTATTTGGTTGGCTGGTTGATGAAAGTGAATAACTTTATGAGGATTATAATCAGAAGGGGATCTGAAAAGTGTCAGTTGTGTGTTAGGTGCGATAAAAGTATTAGTTACTATATTTATTTTCTGGAATTCCCAAGGTGGCTAAAACTCAGAGTCAACCAGAGGTTTTTGCCTATGTAATAATCTGGACATCCAGAGGATTTGACGGAACAAAGTCTCCACATCTGCCATGCCTGCGTGCTGGTCACATTCAGGCTTTCCTAAGCAGGATGCTCTGTTTTCTCTTTCCTGACCTTTCTCTGAGCCTCTGTAGCCATCCTTTGAGCCTGTAATGTGGCTACTTTTCAAGCTCTGAGAAATTCATGCGGCATTCCTTTTATGTTTAAATTAGCCTGAGTTGGTCTCCCGCATTTGTAAACAACAGCTTTGATTAGTAATCCCCATTTGGATATTTAAAACAAAGAGACTCAGAAGCACTATGAATCTTGTTCAAATTTTTTTTGAATCTAGTAAACAGTCAAGAAGGAGCTCGACATGGATTCCCCTTATTGCAACACTCCTAACTGCCATTTACCATAGTAAATCCTTGGATACATTTCCTTTAAAATTGTGATTTTCAGGCTGTGGAGAGAGCTCAGCAGTCTAAGCGCCTGCTTAGGCAAACACCAGGACCCGGGTTCAATCTCTGGCGCCACATGCTGTGCCAGTCCCACCCTGAGTACATCAAACCATCAGCCAAGACCGGGCATGGTGGGGTATGCCTGTAATCCCAGAACAGAGGAGACTGCAAACAGCAGGATCACTGAGCCAGAGCTGTGTAGTGGGACCCTGTACCAAATACATTTATAAAAAATTATAATTTTTAAATCTATTAAGTTATTTATGAAAATATCAGTAAATGTATTTCAGAAATGGTTATGCAGACTACTTCATTCAAAACTATTTTTTAAATTTTTGAATAATAAAAATAAGTCAGTTGATGACTAAGATACTTAAAGAAACTTTATTCTGTGGTACTGTGCTTGGTGAATGCTGTTTCCAAAATTATTACAGTCTTGATATCTCTGTTTTTTTTTTTTATCTGGATGATTCTCTATCTCTCTGTTCAAACTCCCAGGTAAAGTAAAATTTGAAACATGTTAAATACAATGTATGCACCAAGGATTAAGTAGTGAAGTATAAATTGTATTATTTTATAATACTTATTTGATACTAAACTATGATTTAAATACATTATTGTAGAAAAAAAATCTATAGAATACAGTATGAGTGGAGACTAGTCCTTAAAAATGCCATTAAGAGTATAAATGCTATGAACTTGAATTTTGCTGGTTCCTGATTGTGGGGTGATTTCTCAATTTTCACTGAGATGAGGACAGAAGGAGCTGGTTTATATATTTAGGACCAAAACAAACCAAAATTAGTAAGATTTTCCTCTGACTCGTTTCTCATCAGACTTACATTGCACTGGTGGCTCAGTAGACTTATTTGGAGTTCTCATATGTTGACAAGTATGGCCTGAGCATCTTTGGAGTGGGAATGAAGGTAATTTCAAGCTTTAGTCTGTATTCCTGAAAGCATTTCTAGAGTCTATTCTTTCTCTTACATGCCCTTGTATTGGTAATCTCGAGTGTCTCCTGACAGTTTCTCCTCCACTATTATCTTCCTCAGCAGATTTTGCACTGCTGTTTTTAATCTATCAACAACTTTCCACTGTTTCTTTCTTTGAAAAATAGTTTGCAACATCTTATCTGTGGATGGTTGGAAGGTTGTCTCTGATGTGACTGATTTCTGTATTATCATTTTGCTGGGGGGTATTGGAAATGATGCAGATAAACACTTGCTCTAAGTCTGCCTTCTTGATGAGACTGGCTCAGTCTTAATCACAAAACTAACAGCCTCTTCAGAAAAAATCTTACAATTTTTTTTAAAATAAAGAAGGGAAAATTAAGTTGCTGTATATATAATGCCTTGAAATGTGCATGAAGCTACTTGCATTTTAAGTATTATTCATCAAAGACATAGAGCTAGATCCGAATCTGATATCACCTAGGCATTGGTTTGACATTCAAGTGGATCTTTAATAGTTTCTTGGAAGATCAGAGTGAGAGATATGCTTATATCATATAATAAATTCTAATTCTCAAGATATGAAGCTGATAAGTTTTTTGTTTGCTTGATAGTTTTTGTCTATGACACAAAAGAAAAGAATTGAGAAAAATCTTAAAAGCAAGTTTTGGTGGACACCTTTAAGAGATAGTTTCTTCTATTTTCTAGAAGGCCAATTTGAACACTAAAATATGCTCCAGAAAGGAAACTCATATCCATGAACTGGGCCTAAAGCCAGCCCTGCCAATTATTTTACCTGGTGAGGATGAAAGAGCTTCAACAATGAAATTAGTAAAATAAGTGTTTGATTGAAGATTTATAACAAAGAGGAGGATTCTTTTTTTTTTTTTTTTTTTGTCTTTTTGAGACAGGGTCTTGCTATGCAGTTCAGGCTGGCCTTGAGCTCACTTTTGTAGCCCAGGCTGGTCTCGAACTCGCATCAATCCTCTTGCCTCAGCCTCCCGAGTGCTGGGATTACAGGCGTGCGCCACCACACCCGGCTGAGGATTCTTAAATGCAAAGTAAACTAGCAATTTAGGAATACAGCATTATTATATAATATGATGTGGATCTCATGTTTCTATGTCACCGGTTAATTTGAGCTACAACTGAAAATCTATGAAAAAAAATCACATATAAAAATGTATTTTTTATATGTCAATGACAGTTGAGAAATTTATTGTTAGTTGTTAGAATGAAATATTTTGTTACGATAAAATATTGGCATAAATAAACATTTACTGTGAACAGTGGTAACCATCAATGTGAAATGATCTCTATAACATTATTCTTAGAAGCATTTAGGTACACAGTGTAGGATCCAAAAAGTTCTCAAAGACAAGCCATGGGCAATTTCAAAGCCTTAATGACACGAAGAGTTTTGATGCACACATACACTTTATTTTCATCTGAGAAACTGAATGTCACATGATTTACTCTGGTTAGATTTTAGAATCAATGTGCCAGATATTAGTCAGTACTTATAAGCCTTTTCTCCATATTAATCTTTACCTGAATGTCTACTTGCAATTATGAGATTTGGCAAGGCAGTGGAAGAATTAATGTAGGGTCTTAAAATACCACCTACCTTTAGGAATCAAATGGAGAGAAAATTTGCTGGAAAGAAATGAACTGAGCATATATTTAACAAGCTAAAGACACATCAAAGGAACAGAAAGGAACTGCTTGATAATAAAAAAAGTACTTTGATTGAACAAAACCAAAGGCATTGGAGACTCAAGCACATTGAATTGTTTCTGGATTAAATACTTACAAATCTGTGTTAAAACGTGAAATTCTTATAGTAAACTGTGAGATCATATCAAAATAGACCTCTCGTTGAGGTTTCAAATTGAGCCCTTGTTGATAAAGTTTCTTTCTTTTTAATTAAAGAATAGATATGTTCATTTAAACAGATTTTTGAAGTGTCAACAAAATACATGAATTTTTCAGCAGTAATTTTTTGTTTGTTTATTTATTTTTTGTGGAACTGGGATTCAACAGTAATTCTTAAGGAAAGGCATGGATTTATTTTTTTCACATATTTGTTTGATGGTAAATAAGTCATTCCAAAGGTCTCTCTGAAATTCTTGCTAAAACAATGAAGGATTACTAGACTGTGTGGATATCTATCCCAATAAAGCAACTTTGGCACAGTAATATTTACAACATATTGTATTATATTTCAGGCTACCATATTCAATGGTTTGCCAATGTCTTAGTTGATTAATATTGAATCATAAATTTTTGGAGTAGGAATCATGGTCATCTTATTTAGGAGTGACACAAAATAGGGAATCTGCAAAATTTTCTCAAAAGAAGATATCACACATAGAGATATATATTGAGGAAACTAGGTCTTATAACTTGACATTATTCCTATATATAATCTTAGCTTGTGTTAAAGTGGAAAAGAATTTATAAAATCAGAGAATTTTTATATGTATCTCCACTACATCAAAAGCAGGAAAAATAGTGAGATGATCAAAATACAATGAACCAAAGTTAGGCATAGGCCCATGAAGATAGTTTGGGTAGTACAGGTTTGGTAATCTATGGGACAGGAAAACTTTCTCTTGCAGAGGCTGAGGGTTCAGGTAGTCAAACACATTTTATTGGATGACACGGTAAGCCTGGCATTCACAGTTATGAATTATACTGGAAGCCTGAAGAAAGCAGAGAAAGTAGGGTTAGTTCAGGGAAGGGTTGGGTCAAAATTGAACAGCCTAGAAAAATATTTACTTTTTATAGCCCAAATAGCAATTTCCAAGAAAAATGTGGATTTATAGGTTGGTTGATGCTAACCAAGGGAAGAGGTGAAAAATTACTTTTTTCTTTTCTTTTTTTTTTTTTTTTACAGGGATCCCTAAGGAAAAAAAATCACTTTTGATATAAGATTGATAATACAACTAATTAGAAATGACAATAGATAGATATCTTTTCTAGAGTGATTACTTGGAAATATTCTATTAAGTAGTTCATTTGTAGTATCTATTTTCATTCTCATAAGTTTTATATGCCATTCGTCCATTAGATCTGATTTATTTACTTATTTTTTAAAGAGAATACAAATTAGAATTAAAACAAAAAAATTACAAGTGATACAGAGTTTTACTTAATAACATAATATGAATTTCACAGTGTTTTCTATAATGCATAGTGTTGTCTTCCAACCAGTTTTTAATATTATCAGATATATGCATGTAAAATTGGAAGAAGAAAGAAAAAAGAACCAAATGTATAAGAAGTTTAAAAGAGGAAAAAGTAGACACAATTGAAAAAAGGAGATGAAACAAACTAAAGCATTATCTGCTTCTTTCTGTAGACTAGCAGAAACTCACAGTACAGTTGTCCAAACCATCCTGTTTGTATACACGGATATATCTCTTTCCCCTACTCCTCCTGTCCTCCTCAACTCAGTAACTCTTTCTTTTTGAATAAACTAATTTTCTTTTCTCAATATCTGTTGCACTCTTCAGATTCCATTTTTCTCTTTCAGATTCTCACAATAAGGAGATAATATAATGTTTGCACATGCAAGTCTTATTTATTTCTCTTAAGAGTATGTTCTCCAGTTGCATCCATTTACCAACAAAAGACTCAGCTTTATCATGTTTCATAGCTAAATAATACTCCATTGTGTAAAAGTACTGCATCTTCTGTATTCATTTTTCAGCTGGTGGGTATCTGGTTTGTTTCCAGGATTTAGTTATGACAAATCATGCTAATGACTGCAAATTTATCATTGTGGCATGTGGTTTTCAGTTTTTCTAGAAAAATACCCAGTAGAGGAATAGGTAAGTTGAGTGGGATTCCCCCATCCTAGCTTTTGAAGGAATTGCCACACTAATTTCCATAGAAGTTGTACCAATCTACACTCCCAACAACAGTGGACAAGTATTCTTTTTTCCCGACAGCCTCTCCAGCATTTGTTACTGACTTCTTGATGCTAGCAATTCTTTGTGGGACAAGATAGAATCTAGTGTTGTTCAATTTGCATTTCTTAAATGATTTGCATTTCTTAAATGTGTTGAACATTTTTTTCATACAATTACTTGCCATTTGTATTTCTTCCTCTGAAAAGTGTGTATTCATCTCAGATACCCATTTTTGGATTGGGTCTTTGAAATTGGTGGCCCGATTTTTAAATTCTTTCTCTGTTCTAGATATATGGCCTTTGCTGGGGTCACACTTGGCAATAATTTTTTCTCAGTTTGTCAGTTTTTTTTTTTTTTTTTTTCTATTTGAGATTGGTCTTGCTGTGCAGAAACTTTTAAAAAAATGAGATCACAGTTGTTGATTTTTTGAAGTATTTTCCGTGTGGTTTGGTTTTTGTCCATGGATTCCCTACCTACCCCCATATGTTTAAAATTTCTACTTATGTTTTTCTCTAGAAGATCTGGTGTTTCTGTTTTAATATTTTACTTATTTTTCTGTTTGGATGATCATATCTCACCTTTTTTTTTGTCTTCTTGAGAGAGGGTCTCACTATGCACTTCAGGCTGGCCTTGAGCTCATGTTTGTAGGCCAGGCTGGTCTCAAACTCACACCGATCCTCCTGCCTCAGCCTCCCAAGTGCTGTGATTATAGGCGTGTTCCACCACACCTGGCTCTCACCATTTAAAAAAATCAATTTTAATAAGAAAGAAATAACAATGAGACAGTTTCAAAACATGTTACTATAATAACCACAATAATTAGTACAGTGCATATTGTTGTCTTTATAGTAGTTGTTCAGAGTAGAAGATGAAGACTTGATAATTTTTCTAAACACTATTAGTACAAATATTTCTTCTCATTAGACTAAGAAAAAGCAGTTGTATGCATAGTCCAAAAGTTCATGATAGTAGTGGCTTAGCAGCAAAACTGGCAATGTTGGAAGCTTTTGATTTGAGCCTTTTGAAGCTCAGCATACTAATCTGGCTTTACTTTTTTATATCTTGTCGTTAAACATTTGTGCTGGGTGGTTAAGACCAAGATAAAGCAAGACCTATACAACAAAACATCTAACTTTTGTATCTGACAAAGTAAGTCAGATCCCTTAGGATTTGCCCTGAGACCATGTTCAGCAGTTTATAGATCTTTTCTCAGTGTCAGCCATCTAGATGAGTCATAGCCATTACTTGACCAATTTGTTCTCTGTAAGAGCCTAAGAGAATGTTGTCTCTCCAGGTGACTCTTGGTAGGCACACTATACATTGTCAATCTTTTTCTTCTGTGGTCCCATAAGATCCTTAAACAGAAAATTTGGGACATCACTTAATTATAGGATGTTGCAGTACAGGTTCTCTTATGTCCTGAATCCTCACTGACCTTGAGGGGCTAGGTCCAAAATATTGGCTATCTTACTAGCCATCCTTTTCTCTAATTTTTTGGTCTTCAAAGTTAAATTGTTAATCCTCCAGAAGAGAAGCATAGTGATATTATTACCTTATAACACAGACACTTGAGATTAACGTTACTGTCTTTCTGAATATCAAATGCCTTAGACAACATGAAGCAGTATTTTCCATGAATCTTTGATATTCTAATAAATTCCTACTGGAATAAAAGAAAAAAAAATAATTACACTTTTTTACACAGAAACATGGAAATCTAACCATATGCAATATTATAGCAGGTCTACCCTATGACATTTTCCCCCCTGTTCCTTATTCTCTTTTACAGCCCTCCACTTTTTAAAAATTACAATTACTTGGGAGAGAGTATAGCAATAATTGACACAACATTAGAAGCAATATAAATTCAAAAGACCTGAATCACAGGCATTTCAAGTCTGGTTTTAGTATGCTGTCCTCAGTGTAGTTGTTTACTTCATAAATATTAGCATATATAGTTAGTCAAGATGAGAAGTCTACCAATTAACTACTAGTTTCAAAAACTTATTTCAGATTCTTAGGAACATTGGTTAAATCATCTTGTGCATATAAGTGCATGATTTTGTCCCTGCCATTCTTCCTGGCTTTTCTGCTTGCTGTATCCTCATTATGTATCCACAAGTTCCTGATTTCCACCTAACTGTGTTATGCCTTTCCATTTTTAACTTTCTCTGAGTTCTTACACTAGGGAGACTACGATATTTGCACATGTAGGTCTGGTTTATTTCACTTAAGAGTATATGTTCAAGATACATCCACTGATATGTGAAGGCTTTGAGTTTATCATTCTTTATAGCTGAGTAATATTCCATTGTATAAAAACACCATATCTTTTTCAACCACTCTTCAGATGATAGGAATTTTGATTATTACAAAATTTGGCTATCACAAACGGTGCTGCTATGAACATAGGTGCACAGATATCATTATGACATGATATTTCCAGATCTTCTGGGAAAATTCCTAATAGGAGGATAGCTGAATTGAATGGGATCTCCAGTTCTAGTTCCTTTAAGGGATCTCCACACTGCTTTCCATAATGGTTGCACCAGTCTGTATTCCCACCAGCAGTGGAGAAGTGTTCCTTTCTCTCTACAGTCTCTCCAACATTTGTTGTTGGTTGATTTCTTCATGATAGCCATTCTTTCTAGGGTGAGATGGTAGCTAAGTGTTGCTTTAACTTGCATTTCAGTAATGGCTAGCGATGTGGAGCATTTCCTAATGTGTTTACTAGCTTCAAATGTTTCCTTCTCTGAGAAGTGTGTGTTCATCTCGGATGCCCATTTCTGGATTGGGTCTTTGATTTTTGAGAACCTAATGTTTTTTAGTTCTTTATAAATCTAGGTAGAATACCTTTGTCTGATACTTATTAGCTAAAATTTTTTCAAAATTTGTGGGTTGTCTTTTCACTCTGCTGATAATCTCTTTTGACGTGTGAAAACAATCCTGTTTTTGGCTATTCCAATGTAGTTCCCACACTATTACAGTTTTCCCTGCACCATTTGCTAAAGTGGCTATCTTTCTTCTAGTACATACATTTGGCCTATTTGTGAAAGAGGTGGCTGAATGTGTTTGTAATTGTGTCTGCAACCTTCCAATCTATTCCATTCATCCTTGGGTCTCTTTTTTGCCAATGCCATGCTGATTTTGTCATGGTAGCTTTGCAGTATACTTTTAAGTCAGGAATTTTAATACTTCCTGCCTTATCTTTGTTTCTCAGGATTGTCTTTGCTATTCTAGGTGATTTTCTAGTTCCAAATAAATTTTAGGAATGATTTCTCTAGGTCTGTGAGGTATGTTGATGGTATTTTGATAGGGATGGTATTAAATCTGCATAACAATTGAGGGAGTATGGCCATCTTCACAATGTTGGTTCTTCCTATTAGGAGCAGGGAATATTTTTCCATTTTCTGAAATCCCCTACAATCTCTTTTTCAGAGTACTGAAGTTTTCATTAAATAGATCTTTTACTTCTTTAGTTAGATTAATTCCTAAGTGTTTCATTTTCTGTGTTGCTATTATAAAAAGTATCTTTTCTCTAATTTTCTCTGTGCGTTAACATTCCTCTACATTATCTGTGTAGAGGAATGTTAATGACTTTTGTGTATTGACTTTGTATCCTGCTATACTACTGATTTTGCTTATTTATTCTTGTAGCTTCTTGGAGTTTTTGGGTCTCCCAAGTAGAGTATCATGTCATCTGCAAATAATGAGAGTTTAACTTCTTTTTTACCTGTTCTTATTCTTTTTTATTTCTCTCTCTTGTGCAATGACTGTAGCTAAGGATTACAGAACTATACTGAACAAAAGTGGTGATAAAGGACATCTTTGTCTTGTGTCAGATCTGAGAGTAAAAGACTTAACTTTTCCCCACTCAGGATTATGTTAGCTATTGGATTGTCATAGATGGCTTTTATCTAGTTGAGATAGAGGCCATCTATTCCAATTTTCTGTAGAACTTTGAACATGAATGAGTGTTGGACTTTGGCTAAAGCCTTTTCTGCAACAATTGAGATGATCGTGTGGTTTTTGAATTTGGTTCTATAGATATCATGTATTACATTTATAGATTTGCATATATTGAACCATCCTTGCATGCCTGGGATGAATCCTACCTGACCATGGTGTATTATCTTCTTGATGATTTGTTGTATTCTATTTGTGAGGATTTTGTTGAGGATTTGCACATCTATGTCAATGAGAGAGATTGGCCTGTAGTTCTCTCTCTTTTTTTTTTTTTTTTTTTTTTTTTTTTTTGTCTTTTTGAGACAGGGTCTCGCTGTGCAGTTCAGGCTGGCCTTGAGCTCACTTTTGTGGCCCAGGCTGGTCTCGAACCTGCACCAATCCTCCTGCCTCAGCCTCCAGAGTGCTTGGATTACAGGCGTGCACCACCACGCCCGGCTTGTAGTTCTCTTTTTAGTTGTATCTTTCTCTGTTTTTGGTATCAGTATAATACTTGCCTTTAGGAATGATTCTGGGAGGATTGTTTCATTTTCAATTTGTTTGAAGAGTTTGGGATTACATTGTTTTCTTAATGTATGAGTTCACAGCTATAAAGTTCCCTCTGAGAACTGCCTTCATTGCATCTCATAAATTTCTTTGAAGATATATTGGGATTATATCTTCTGTAAATTCTTGTAGAATTCAGCTGTGAATCCATTAATACCTCGGCTTTTCTTTGTCAGTAGGTTTTATTTTTTATTACATTTTGTATTTCATTTGCTGTTGGTGGGTTATTGAGAGTTCTTACATCTCCTTGATTTAGTTTTGGTAAATTGCACCTTTCTGGGAGTCTGTCCATTTCATCTGCATCTTCAATGCTGTGAGGGTCAAGATTCTCAAAGTAGCTATTAATGATCTTCTAAATCTCCACTGAGCCTGTGGTAATTTCATCCTTTTAATTCATCATTGGTTGAATTTGCATTTTTTTCTCCTCTTTTTGATGAGGTTAAGCAAGGATTTATCAATTTTATCTAATCTTTCAAAGACCCAGCTTTTTGATTCATTAATTCTTTCTATTCTTTACTTTGTCTTGATTGAATTGTGATCTAATCTTTATAACTTCTTCCCATCTTTGTGCTTTGGGTTTGGTTTGCTCTTCCTTTTTTATTTTATTTTTATTTATTTATTTATTTTTTGTGGGACCAGGGTTCAAACTCACGACCTTGCACTTGCCCAGCAGGCACTTGTTCCTCGGAGGTATCTCCCCAGCCCCAAGCTCTTCCTTTTTTAGTAAGTGCAGCATAAATGTATTTATTTTTTCACATTCTGTTTTCTTAATGTCTGAGAACTGCTTTCATTACATCTCATAAATTTCTGTTGTGTTTCAATTTCATTCAATTGTAGATAATGTTTAATTCTTATTTCATCTGTAATGTATTGGTTGCTGAGGAGGGTGCTGCTCAATTTCATATGCTTATACCGTTTCTTTTGTAATTTATTTGCAGTACCATTGCACTGTGGTCTGATAATATACATGGCATAATTTCTATTTTCTTGCATATACTTAAGCAGGACCAATGGTCTATCTAGTATGTGGTCTATTTTAGAAAATGTCCCATGTGCAGCTGAAAAAATGTTCATTTTGAAGTGGTTTGGTGGAACACTGTATGTGTCCAATAAGTCCAGTTGTTCCAAGTTCTGGTTCAGTTCTGCTACTTCTTCACTAATTTTTTTGTCTGCTTGACCTATCTTTTCAGGATAAAGGGGTGTGAAGTTCTGTTAAAACTATGGTTTTGGATATTAGATTTTTCATGTCCATTAAGATTTGTCTTATATAGCTTGATGCTCCTGTGTTGGGTGTGTACATGTTTATGAATGTTACCTCTTCGTCTTGACTTTTTCCCCTAAGCAGTTTATAGTGGCCTTCTTTATTTCATTTAATCAATCTTGGTTTGAAGTTTAGACTGTCTGCAAACAGGATTGCTACCCCTGATTTTTTCTGAGGTGCTGGGACATGAAGTATTGTTTTCTATTCTTTGACTTTCAGAAAAACTGGACACAAAGAAGATTGCAAGATACATGGCAGTAAAATTAAATAGAAGAGTAATAATCTATCCTGGGTTGCATATAGAAAAGAATTCAAAAGCAGAGAATGAGTTTAGTGATTTGGAGGATTAAAAATCAGATATTCTCTGAGAATACAGGGATAAATGGCAGAAATTATAAGATGAAAAACTGATAGTATGGCTGAATAAAAAGTATAAGAAACTATTAGAAGAAAAACACTAAGCAAAATCATAGCTAATTAAAGTTACTGTGTATATGCAAATTAAAAGACTAAACAGTGAAAACATTTTTGCACTGAGAAATATTCTGAATCTACAAATGAAAAATAAATGTTTTTAAAAAATCAACACAGATTCAATTCTAGGAACTTGTAAAGAAGTTCACAATAAGATAAGAATCATCTAAATGATCATATGTGAAAAAGGTGTGTATCATGTTTTTTAAAATGTTAGTGTGATCTAATAATTCAATGTGCATATTTGACTTTGACTACTGAAGGAAATAAAATACATTAAAATATAGAAATTGTACATGAAATGCTACATATAAGATTAAAATAATCAGTAGTGTGATAGCTCAGTGAACTAAAGCACCTACTTAGGCAAGCTTAGGCAAGCACAAGGACTGTGATTTGATCCTGACACCACATGCCATGCCAGCTCCACCCCCGGTGGGGGGCTGAGCCCACCTCAAGAAAATGGCAAGCGAAAAGAAACAAAATGAAACAAGAGGCCAAGGATAGGCTTGTCTTTGGCTAGCATGGACCCTTCCTTCAGTGATAATAGAAATTAAAACTGAGGCAGCAGGATGAATTTATAAGTAAATGCTTTAACTCCAAACTTCACTGTAGAAAAGAAAAAAAAAAAAAGCGCAAATTGGCTCTCCTTTGGTAAGGGGCAAAGAAGTTGTCACAACATAGTCAGAACACTGGCTTTTCCCTTGATGAAGAATCACCTAATAAAGAATGTGTAGCATTTTATGGGATCTAAAAAGAATATCACTTCAGGTTCGTCTCCCCTCTCCAAAAAAAGGCAGGGAAGGGATGGAGTTTTACTTACTGCAGAGGCTCACAGGCTTTGAGTTTCCACAGAGCACAGAAATGTGTTTTCTCTCCTCTCTGGCAGAAGAATTGATTTCCGGTTATATCATGATGTTCTTCACTTGCGCAGATCTCAGTCAGTTCGCCTGGCCTCCTCACCTTCTTATCTCAAGGACTACAGTGGGTGTCACCTTAACTGACCTCCAGTTGTAATTCCTCCACACTGGTAGCTGCATGCTTGCATTCTTTCAAGTACCGAGATAAATATATCTTTCCTTCTTTACATTTGGATGTCAAGTATTTTGTCTTAGCAACGAGAGTAAAGTAACTATGACATTCACTAGTATATAATTTTGCAGAAAACAGGGCTTCACTAAGCTTGTCATGGATACAAAAATGTTAAGGAAGAGACACTGATTGCTGATAGCAAAAATGTCAATTTATTTATTTATTTATTTATTTATTTATTTATTTAGTCTTTTTGAGACGATATCTCAGTATGCAGCTCAGGCTTGCCTTAAGCTCACTTTTGCAGTCCAGTCTGGTCTTGAACTCATACTGATCATCCTTCCTCAGCTTCCTAAATGCTGGGATTACAGGCATGTGACACCATGCCAGGCTGAGATTTTATTCTATTTTTTTATATATTATGGCTGGCTCAGCCTACCCTGGAGGTGGGCCTGGCACAGCATATGGTGCCAGGGATTGAACTGCGGTCCCTGCGGTGGTCTAAGTTTGCCAAAGCAGGTGCCTTAGATTGCTGAGCCATCTCACTGGCCCCAAAACATCCATGTTTTAAATGTCAAATAATATACACTAAGGGAATAATAAAATGAAACAGAATTGAGCAATCTGGGAAATGCAATGCTATTATAGTGGGCTGGACTCCACATTTTTCATAGTTAAAAATTCTCAAAAACAGTAAATATAATTGAATAATTCAAGGCACAATGTACACATTGTAGAATGAGACAAAGGAAACATGAGAAATGGAAGATCAGACAAGTGTGAAAGAGTTCAACAGAATTAGAGGACAAGAAAATGCCAGATTAAATAAATGCTTTTAAAGTATGAAATGAACAAGACCAGGTTTTCCTGTTTTATTTATTTTTAATAACAATTGTATTTTTGAGTTTGTATGTAATTGAAAATTTTAATACATTGTTTACAGTGATGTAAAGAACAAAAGTTACTCAAAGTCAAATTGATAGTAGTATCAAAAGCCCTAAAATATTCATTTCTTTTCTTTCAGTAATTTTATGTCTAGTATTTTATTTCATTGGAATAACCACTCACAAAAAAGTGTGTTAAAGAGAATTTGTGAGAGATACATTTACGCCAGCGAAACTAAATATGGTTTTGTGTTTTTATTGTATTCTAATAAAGACAAATTTTGAAGTAAAATACTTTATTGCCATAAAAGTTATGTTTCTGAAATGTATGAAACAGCACAGTCTTTACGGTTTCCAGTAAGTGAAAAGGATCAAGGTAATAAACTTTTGTTATTTAAATGCTACTAAGATATATCTTGAAAAGAAAAAAATAGATTAAAACAAAGGTAACAATAGCAGTGGATATTTTGAGATAGTAAATTATGAATGTTTTCAAATTTTATTGTTTTATATGTTTCAAAAATTTAAACAATCAATTTGTTAATAAAGGGCAGTTTAAGATTATTTATCTGGTACTGAAAGAAAGTAATTTGAGACTTTTGTCTTCAGCTTGAAAACTTTGAAAAAAATTTAGGTCAAAGTTATTTCTTGGGGCTTGGGAGATAGCTCAGTGGACTAAGTGCTTGCTTGGCAAGTCCAACATCCTGAGTTCAATCTCCGGTACCTGCAAGGCTGAGGCAGGAGGATCAGTGCAAGTTCATGACCAGCCTCGGCTACAAAAGTGAGCTCAAGGCCAGCCTGAACTGCATAGTGAGACCCCATCTCAAAAAGACAAAAAAAAAAAGTTACTTCTGATTCCTGTTGAAAAGAAAGGAATAACTGGGATGAGGTGAATGAGAAAAGACAGGAAGTAAAAGGGATAGGGACATATACGAGGATGGACACAGAAGCGCTCATATAATTGTACTGTGATTTCTGCTGCTCTACTGAAAGGAGAAATTGATGCTTAAATTTTTCTCACTCTCTTTTTTAATAAGTTTTGATCAACTGTACAGGTATTTGGGACAACTAATTTGAAAACAACAATATGTAATATAATAGCCATTATTGAATTGCTACCAGTTTGAGTAGTCAAATTCTGTATCATTTGTAATGATTTTTTTTGTTTTTTTACTGTTTTTGTATTTTCTTTCAAAACTGAAAGAAAATTAAAATTAATAAAAGTTATTTCCTATTCTGCAGGTAGAAATATCTGTCCATTTGGGAGACAGGGCTCAACCATTATACATTTTATGTATTTTTCTGACACAGCAAAGCTATATTCTTTTTTAAAAAAAACTTTCCTAATTTAGTCTTCATTACAACAAAAGGTTCTTAGTAGAAAATTTAGAACACTAATTTATGAGGATAAATTCCATTTGTCAGAGCAAAAACAGATCACAGGTAGCCCCAGAACAGAGGAACAGCTTTGATTTTTGCTAAAATCTGTGATTCCACTGCTTTATGATCCACCTTGCAGTGCTCTGAAATCTGGTATCTCTCTCAGTTTCGAAGATCTTGCTCTCCTGGTGTCTGGATTTCTGCAGCAGCTTTTTTTTTTTTTTTCTTTTTTTTAAAGTAAGCATCTCTGAGATGTTGGAGATTTTCACTTTACTGATTACAATTTTTGTAGAGATGGCAATGACCAATTTCTGGTATGTTCTTCAGAGAGGAACATGGCTAAGGCTCAGAGGCCCAGTCACAAGTGGCAAGCCACTGCCCATCAAGATGGTGCCAGGAGTGATGCTAGCTCAAAGTTTCCTCACATGTTGACTGAAGGGTATTTTCTTTTGCCATGGCTCAAGAGCTTTAGTGCACATTTTCAGTAGCATAGTGCCAACCCATTTTTTGAAGCTTAACCACGTGGGTACCTCCATTATTGTCCCCACTGACTGGTTTTGTGATTGCAGCAAGAACTTTCTCCTTTTTCTTCTCAATCTCTGATTTAGCAGCTGTGTACTTTCTCTTGTGCAAAGCCTTTCTGGACTACATAGCAGATCAGTGGTATCTACCAATTCCTCTATCCAGGACAGGATTTTTGGGTGCAGTGGAGCTGCCCCTTCTTGGCCTTTTTTTTTGCCTTCACCAGTTTTACCAGTGCCACTGGTAGCAGCCTTCTTGGCTTTTGGTTTCTTCTTTTTAGTGTCTGGCTTCTTAATTTTTTTGCCCACCATCTTGAAGGATGGAAAAGAGCCAAAACTATATTCTTAAGAAGTGTTTTATTGTTGTTGCTGTTGTTAATGTACCCTTGCCAGTACATTGGACTATAAGTCCCTCATGTGTAGAAATCCTATCTCATTAATATTTGAAATGCATAATAGTTATTTATTAAAATCTTTTGCACAAACTCATGATGATTATCAAAGATTTGCTCAACTGAATAAATATATTCTAGTTTGTGGGTAAGAAGTTTAAAGAGAATAAATGATCATAAAGTCAGTCAGTATCTTGGTCACCTTCCCTGTCCCTGTCACTGGGACAAAAGACCTGGCAAACACAGCTAAGGGGAGCAGAAGTTTACTCTGGCACATGGTTCAGTCAGGCGTTGCTGGTCCACAGAGTATAAGTCGTGTAGAGGAAGGGCCAGAGGAAGACCCTTCCACCCATAGCAGCCAGAAGGCTTCGACAAGAAGGAAGATGGGTAAGAACATGCCTTCTGGGGGCTGGTGAAATAGCTCAGCAGTCTAAAGTGCCTGCATTGGCAAGCTTAGGCAGGTGCAGAGGACCATGTGCTGTGTCAGCCCCACATCCAGAGTGGGCTGAGGCTGCCTGCCTCACAAAAACAAACAAAAAAGAAGCCACACAGAACACACCCTTCTGGGCGGCGGTCCTCCGGGACACACCCACTACCTGGCCTCGACTCCTAACAGCACTTTCAGCTGCTGAAGTCATGGATGGATCAGTCCACTGATGAACACAGCACCCCTGCCATTCATCGGCCTTCCAAACACGTGCGACTTTGGGGAACATTTTAGAGGCAAAGTGTAACAGTGATGCTATGACACAGCTTGCATGTGGGCATTTTAATATTTTCTGCTTTTACTTCATCAGTGTCAGTATTCATGTGCTCATGTCATTTGGTCTCATCTTATTCTCATCCTAAAGCAATTGTCTCCATTTTGACTGAACTTGGTCCTACTTCTATGAATTGATGTGTACAGAGCGGGGTCGGATTTTTCCTAATTCCGTTCGTTGGCTTTAAGCAATGAGAATCAGTCCAGTTGAGGTGCTGACCTGTAGACTTTGAAGGAGGACAGGGCAGGATTATGCCACCCACCCCCCAGCTCCCAAATAAACATGGTGAGCCAGGGTGGAATGGAGATCCTTGCTCCATGCTATTGGCTGGGATCAAACTTCAAGATAAGAGGCTATAGGGCCAGCCAGATAGCTCAGTGGATTAAAGTGCCTGCTTAGGCAGATACAGGACCCAGGGCTCAATCCCCAGCATGACGACCAACTGAGAGTGGGCGTGGTGTGCACCTGTAATCTCAGTGCTTAGGAGGCTGAAAATAGGAGGATCGTTGTGAGTTGATCTGTGTAGTGAGACCTTATACTAAACACACACAGACACACACACACACACACACACACACATACACACACACACACACACAAGATAAGAGGCTATGGCTTCCTAGTACATAAAAGATTACACATTAAATCTGGGAACTGACCCCAAAACATCAAATACTACTGCAATAGAGTCATACAGGTTGCCCTTTCTGCATGCGTCCTACCTAGCCCAGCTAATAACACTAAAGTACTTCCTACCATTCTCTGTCACTCTTCCTCAAGCTACTCTCTTCTTGTTGGATTAATAGAACCCAGGTTCAGCCCTAGGTCCAGGTTTTTGATTCAGATAGCTACCACCATAGCTGACTTAGGGCCCATTGGCCACATCATTATAAATATGCCTTAGTGTCTTTATTCTTGTCATGGGTTGCACTGGAAGTGGTAGATTGGAATTGAATCACTAGAATTCTAATAAGTTTTACAAAGATAATTTCCTGAGCTGTGACAAAGACTGGAAAGAGTTCTCTATAAATCTTAAAACTAGTGAAATAACATTATAATAATGTCAGGGGATAAACCCATGTATAACAGATATGCCTCAGATAGAGTGTGGTAAATATGAACTGAATTAGTATTAATTGAAAGAACTTTGCAGGTAAAATTAATGAAATTTCTTCATCATGGCTCTTATATTTATTATTGTGCTTCATTTTATTTGCTGTTTTGCTCCAGTCAATAAAGCAATTTTTAAAAAAGACCACTTGGTGCTTTGCTATGATTCATGGAAGCTTCTAGTTTAAATGGGCAGAGGAAATAAACAGAAAGAAAAGCTAAGAGAGTTAAATGCATGTTGACCCCATCATGTGTGCCTGTTTTCCCAGGGTAATTATTAGTGGCCATCTTTTTTCACTCTTTCAAGTGTCTAAGACCCTTTTTTTGTAACTCAAGTTAGGGTCTATTAAAAATGTCAAGCAAGTAATAGTTACATGTGAAAGAATCCAAGTGCTTGAGATCTGAGAATTCTCCACCGTGGCCTCCAAATGCACTTGTCAGCGGGTGGGGAAGGCTCACCTGCGAGATCCTGAGGCACAGCTCGAGTGCCCACTTCTGCCCCAGCCCCTCATGCCCACCTGGTTGGCCAGCCCAGCCGTTATCAAGGTAATCCTCATGTTCAACAACCACAGGAAGCTGCAGCTCTCCAAATTCTACTGGCCCTACAGTGAAAATACACAGCAGCAAATCATCAGGGAGACTTTCTGTTTGGTATCTAAGAGAAATGAACATGTTTGTAATTTCCTAGAAGGAGGATTTTGGTAATCAGTCTTAAGATGTGTAACTTACTGTGACCCGTGGAGTTAAATCTAATTAATTGAAGGATTTGACAACAAACTGATTCATAGACTTTATGCAACACTATATTTTATCTTCTGTGTGGATTCTTCAAGAACTGAACTTGGCATGTTATCATCATCATCATCATCATCATCATCATCATCATCATCATCATCATTGTAATATGGCTGGCTCAGCCTGCCCTGGGGGTGGATCTAGTGCAGCTTGTGGTGCCCGGGATTGAACCAGGGTCCCTGCAGTTGCCTAAGCTTTCCTAAGCAGGTGCTTTGGATTACAGAACCATCTTGCCGGCCCCTGAACTTAGCATTTTAGATTTAATTCAACTATTTCTGGAAACATTAGACAACTGTTTTGAAAGTATTTGTGAACTGGATTTAATTTTTCATGTAGACAAGGTTCATAATACTCTTGCAGAAATAGTGATTGGGGGAATGGTATTGGAGACCAATATGAATGAGACTGTTACACAAACTGATGCACAAAGTAAACTGGAGAAGTCTGAGGCCAGCTCAGCAGGAGCTCCAGCCTGTGCTGTATCAGCTGTAAAGAATATGAATCTCCCTCAGATCTGGAGAAAAATTAATAATGGTGACATCAGTATAAATGTGCTGAACCTGCCTTCTTTTAAATAAATTATTAAAAAGACCACTCCCAGGTAAAATCTAGGGGATAAGTCATCTAAGTTTACCATACAGTTGTTTACCAAAAATAGAGGAAGAGAGTCTTAGCTTTCTGCTCTTGGATTTAAGGCAAGGTACTATATAGAAGTTGTGTAAAACCAGTACAAAAGTTCAATGTTGCTTTTCTTGCTCAGTAATTTTAAAGAAATTGTACAGTTCCAGTGTGATTTTTTTATTGTTGTTTTCTAAACTGTATTCCTATGCCCACCTAAGGAAGGCCTCTAGAAATTGGCTATCATGACATTTCAAAAGTGAGGTATTTAATTGCACACAACCCAAAATGTTGGTGTTTTGTGTGGATCACAAGTGCAACATTCCTTAATTCTTTCTGCCAGTTGTCACAATTGTTAAAGAACCAGGTAAGTTTTGCATGAAAACATGATGACCTTTTCCTCTTAGTTTAAATAAATTTCAAAGTAACTAGATTTCTAAGGCACCTTTCTTTTTGCCTGATATCCGCCTTAACAATAATTTTTATGACACTTTGACTCAAAGTAAATAAAGCTATATTTTATCACTGTTAAAAAAACCCCAAAAAACAAAGGCACTTGTCTCTGGCAGCTATTCCGCCCACTCCTACACATGACATAGACTCTAACTTCTGCTTCACACTTTCAATAAAATTCAGGCTGCTAAGGCACAGGAAAACCTCTGTCTTATTTCCAGAATGGAAAATTTGACCTCCCTCAGAGTCTCATAATACCAACTCCCTTCCCGGTTTAAGAGGCTCCTTCCCTCTTCACACCCTCATACTAGGCACTTTCCCATGAAGTTGTATGTGCATCATATTCTTACTAATTTTATTTCAATCTAGGAAATATAGTAGGAGTCCAGAAATGAGGTGGCAGAGAGCGTGTCGAACTTCTGTGGTCAATAGAAATGAATGGAAGGAAAGAAGACCTGAACAGAATTCCTATAGATGAATTATTTAAAAATTAAAGAACAAGCTTCATTCATTTTATACATACTATTTGATACTGGTTTTCACCCAAACATTGCTATCATAAATCAACACACTGAAAACTTGGCAACTACTTTAAAAATTAAATATATGAGTATATGCACCACTTAAATTGTAAATAATGCCAATAAGTGTGGAAAGTTTAATTC
This sequence comes from Myocastor coypus, assembly GCA_004027025.1. Lineage (NCBI taxonomy): Eukaryota > Metazoa > Chordata > Mammalia > Rodentia > Myocastoridae > Myocastor > Myocastor coypus. The sequence continues at coordinate 52,751 of PVJA010001973.1, read as the reverse complement.
CAGAGGGTACTATTGTTTTGTTCCAAAGCTTTTTATGTAGTAATATGTATTCTTAAAACCTACATATATTCTAATCCATACGTTCACAAAAAATTCACTTTAATAAGAAGCATTAAGCTAAAAGTCATTATCTCTGCATATCAAAAGTATCAATGTTTCAGAGAAATATTTGAAGAACATACTGGTTATTATAGTGTAACAAAAATATTTTCACAAAGAGCAATATAGATATGCTCTATAAGGTGTAACTGCAGAAACAATATTTAAGGTACTTATGTTTTGTTCTGAACCAAATATAACAACCGGGTTGAAATGAGGCTCATTCTATGTAATTTATTCGCTGCCCAAATCTCTCCTTATACCTTTGATCATTAAGAGTTTATGTTAACCCTAACCCTAACCCTAACGCTAACCCAGATACTAACCATAACCCTAATCTGGATACTAACCCTAACCCTAACTCAAATGTAACCCATACCTATCCCTTAACGCTAACCCTAATCCAAACCATAACCCTAAGTCAGATACTAACCCTAACCCTAACCCAGATACTAACCCTAACCCTAACTGTCTTAGTTACTTTTGACTTGTTGCTGGGACAAATATCCAACACTCAAAATGAAGGAAGGAAAGGTTTATTTAGCTCAGAGTTTGCAGAGGTTTCAGTCCATATTTGGCTGGTCCAAGGCTGAGTGGAGCAGAGCAGAGATCATCTAGTTCATGGCGGCGGAACAGCAACACAACGGTGGCACAGGTAGCCATCCAAGCAGGGAAGCAGAGAGCAACAGCAACAGCTTTAGTCTGTGTTTCACTCCTTACATTACATTTAGGCTCTCTATCTTAGTATATCCGCCCTAGACCACACACATAGTTTCATCCTTGGTGAGACCGATAATCCCATCAGTACTAAAACACAAACCCAGGGATCATGAATCAAGCATCAATCTATAGAAGCCACAGCCCATTATTGCATAAGGCTTTGGGGGCACAACTAGACATAAACCATAACATGAAAACAGATACTAACATTAAACATAACCTGGATACTAACGCTAATGCTAACTCGAATGCAAACCCTAACCATAACCTGGATACTAACCGTAATTCTAACCCGTATACTAACGCTAAACCTCAACCAAACATAACCCATACTTGTCACCTAACGCTAAACATAACCCTAACGCTAACCCTGAATGTAAGCTTAACGCTAACCCTAACCTATAACCCTAACCCTAACCCCCTAAACAAAAACTTCTAACCCTAACATCCTAACCCTAAAAAGTTAAGAATAAATCCTTAACCCTAACACCATAACACCCTAACCCTAACCCTAACACACTAACCCTTTAAACCTCTAAGCCTCTAAACCTAACCTAAACCCTGGCCCTAAAATGTAACCTCTAACCCTCACCCCCTAACCCTCTAACCCCCTGACCAAAATACTGACCCTAACAATAATCCCTAACCCTAACCTTAATCCTAATTTTAAAATTCTAAGATTAAAACCCTAGATATAAGCCTAACCTCTAACCCTAACACCTAATGCTAACGTAAACCCTACCCTAACCCAAAGCCCAACCCTAATGCTAATCCTAAATTAAACAATAACACTAACCCTAGCCCTACACTAATCTTAACTCTAACCTAACCCCAACCCTAACCGTAACCCTAACCCTACCCCTACCCTAAACTTAACACTAACTTCTAACTCTAACTCTAACTCTAATCTTAACGTAACCCTACCCCTAACACTAATACTAACCCTAATTCAAACCCTAAACTCTAAAGTTAACCCTAATCCTAATGCTAATTTTAATCCTACCCTAGACCTAACCCTAACCCTAATGCTAACCCTAACTCTAAGTTAACATTCACCCTAAAACTAACCCTAAACCGAACCCTAACCCTAACCCTAACCCTAACCCTAACCCAACCCTAAACCTAACACTCACACTACACTAAAATCCTAACTGTACCTCTAAGCAAACTTTAACTTGAACCTGCTGCTAAACATAACCCTAACCCTAACCCTACCCTAACCCTAAAACTAACCCCTAACTCTAACTGTAATCTTATTATAACAGTAAACTTAAACCTAATCCTAACCCAAACCCTAAACTCTAAACCTAACCCTAACCCCAACATTAACCATACGCTTGACATAATCCTAACACTAATCCTAACCGTAACCCCAACCCTAACCCTTACCCTAATCCAAAAAGCTAATCATAACACTAATGCTAAGCGTAATGTAACCCAACCCCTAACCCTCACCCCAATATTAACCCTAATACTAATCTGGACACTAATTCTAAGCCTAACCCAAAGTACACCATTTCCTACCCCTAACAGTAAACCTAACCCTAGCCCTAACCCAAAACCTAACCCTAACACTAAACCTAACCCTAACATTAACCCTAACCATAACCTTAACCTACACCTATCCCTAACACACAAACCTAATTCTAAGTTAACCTTCACCCTAAATTTAACCCTAAACCAAACCCTAACCTTAACCCTAACTCTAACCACAGCTGTACTTCCCTAACCCCAACATAAAAACCTAACCCAAACCCTACCCCAACCGTAAAACTAACCCTTAACCTAAACACTAAATCTAACACTAACTCTAAGCAAACCTTCACCATAAACCTAAAGCTAAACATAACCTTAAACCTAACCCTAACCTAACACTAACTCCTAACCCTAACTCTACTCTTAACCTAACCCTAACCCTACCGCTAATCCTAAAACTAACCCTAACTCAAATGCTACACTCCAAAGATAACCCAAATTGTTACCATAACCCTAACCCTATTCTAGAACTAACTCTACCCCTAACACTAACCCTAATCTCTAAATCTAGCACTAATCCTAACCTTAACCTTAGCCCTACGCTAACCTTAACCCTAACCCTAACACTAACACTAACACTAAACCTAATCCTAACCTTAACCCTAAACTACCCCTAACCCTAACCCACAACCTTAACTGTAAGCTAATATTCACCCTAAAACTAACTCTAAACCAGACCCAACCTTAATCCTAATCTTAGCCGTAACCCTACCTCCTAACCCTAACAATAAAGCTAATACTAACTCCTAATTCTAACTCTAATCTTAACGTAACCCTACCCCTAACACTAATCGTAATGCTAATCCAAACACCAAACTCTAAAGTTAACCCTAATCCTAACCCAAACTTAAAACCTACTTTAGATCTAACCCTAACCCTAAATCTAACCCTGACTGTAAGCAAAACTTCACCCTAAACCTACCGCTGAACATAACCCTAACCCTAACCCAACCCTAACCCTACCAGTAACCCCTAACTCTACCTCTAATTTTAATGTAACCCTAACTTTAAATGTAATCCTAACCCTAACCCAAACCCTAAACTCTAAACCTAACCCTAACCATAACCCTAAGCCCAACCCTAACCCTACGATAGACCTAATCTTAAATGTAATCCTAACCCTAACCCTAAACCTAACCCTAACCTACAATAACACTACACCTTACCCTAACCCAACCTTCGAATCCTAAGTCTAATATTAACCGTAATGTAAGCCAACCCCTAACCCTAATGCCAATACTAACCCTAAACTAATGTGCATGCTAAGCCTAAGCCTAATGCAAAGTAAACCATTTCTGGCCCCTAACACTAAACCTAAACCTAACCCTAACCCCAACCGTAACCCTAACCCTAAACCTAACCCACAATCCTAACTCTAAGTTAACCTTCAACCTAAAGCCAACACTAAACCGAATTCTAACCCTAACCCTAACCGTAACCCTACCTCCCTAACCCTAACACTAAACCTAATCAAAACCTACCCCAACTGTAACACTAACCTGAAACCTAAACCCTAAACCCAACCCTAACTCTAATCAAACCTTCACCCTAAACCTAACGCTAAACATAACACTAACTCTACAAAACCCTAACACAAACTCCTAACCCTAACTCTAATCTTAACCTAACACTAACCCTAATCCTAACCGGAACTCTAACACTAACCCAGATCCTACACTATAAAGTTAAACCTAATCCAAAACCTAACTCTAACCTATCCTAGACCCGACCCTAACCTTAAAGCTAGCCTAATCTCTAAATCTAACACTAATCCTAACCCTAAATGTAACCCTACCCTAACCTTTACCCAAAACGTAATCCTAACACTACACTATAAACCTAACCCTACCTCTAAGCAAACCTTCACCCTAAACATATCGCTAAACATTACCATAACCCTAACCCTACCCTAACAATACCACTAACCCCTAATTCTAAGTGTAATCTTAATTTAACCTTAAATTTAAACCTAATCCTAACCCAAACCCTAAACTCTAAATCTAAATCTAACCATAACCCTATCCTAGACCTAATCCTAACCACGACCATAATGCTACAATAGAACTTACCCTACCACTTACCCTAATCCAAAATGCTAATTGTAACACTAAGGCAAACCATAATGTAACCCAACTCCTAACCATAACTCCACTACAAACCCTAACCCTAATCCAGACACTAACCCTAAGCCTAACCAAGGGTAGACCATTTCCTTCACCTAACGCTAAACCTAACCCTAACCCTACTCCAATCCTAACCCTAACCCTAACACTAAATCCTAAACATAACCCTAACTCTAAGCAAAACTTCACCCTAAACCTAAAGCTAAACACAACCCTAACCATAATCCTGCCCTAACCCTGACACTAACTCATAACCCAAACTCTAATCTGAACCTAACCCTAACCCAAACTTTAATCCTAACCTTAGCACAAAGCCTCAACTCTAAACCTAACCCTAATACGAACCCTACCCCTACTCTCGAGCTAATCCTCAACCTAACCCTAACACTAAGCTTCCCTTAAACCTAACTCAAAAACCTAACTCTAACCTAAACTTCATCTTAAATCTAACCCTAAACCTAACACTTACCCTAACCCTAACACTACCCCCCACTAACCCTATACTAACACCGACGATAGCCCCTAACTTGTAAATCTAATCTTAACCTAACCCTAAACCTAATCCTAATCCTAACCCTAACACAAATCCTGAAAGCGAAATCTAACTCTAACCTGAAAATTAACCCGAAATATATCCCCTTAACCGTAAAACTAAGACTAAATCTAACGCTACCCCAACCCTAAATGTAATGCTAAACCTATATTCTAACCCTAATCATAACTCTAAGCAAACATTCACCCTAAACCTAAAGCAAAACATAACCCTAACCCTAAACCTACCATAACCCTGACACTAACCCCAACCCTAACTCTATTGTTCACCTAACTCTAACCCTAACTCTAATCCTAGCCCCCAGACTACTCTAACACTGACATGAACCCCTTAATCCTAACTCTAATCTTAACCTAACTCCAACCCTAACTCTAATCCTAACCCTAAAACAGATCCCTCAACTCTAAACCTAACAATACTCCTAACCCTAACCCTACCCGATCCTCAAGCTAATCCTGACCCTAACCCTAACCCTAACACTAACCTACCCATAACACTAACTCACAATCCTAACTCTGAGTAAACATCACACTAAATCTAATCATAAATATAACCCTTACCCTAACCCTAACCCTAACCATACACCCTAACCCTAACCCTAAACCTAAAACTAACCCTACCCCAACACTAACCTTAACACTGACCATAACCCTAAACTCCAATCCTAACAGTAATCCAAACCCTAACCTTAACCCTAACCTAACCTTAACCCTAACCCTAACCCTAACCCTATCACTAACACAAGACATCACCCTAAAACTAAACCTAACTTTATGTCTAACCCTGAATCTCACCCTTAACATATTCCCTAGACCAACTCTATCTCTAACTCAAACCCTACCCCATTAAAACTACACCTAAACCTAACTCTAACCCTACCAAAATAATAACCCTAAATCTAAGTCCAAAACCTGAGCCTAATCTTAACTCTAAACAAACCTTCACCCTAAAGCTTAAGCTAAACAAAGCCCTAACCTTAACCCTACCATAACCCTGACACTAAGCCCTAAACCTAACTCTAATCTAACACTAACCCTAACCCCACCCCAATCCTAACCCTAAACCTAACACTGGCCCTAACCCTAAACTCTAATCCTAACACTAAACCTAACACTACCGATAACCCTAACCTAAATGTAACCCTAACCATAACCCTAACCCTAACACTAACAGTAAACATCACTCTAAAACTAAACCTAAACTTCACTCTAACCCTAACCCTAAACCTGACCCAAACACTAAAGCTAGACCAAACCTATCACTAAACCTAACCCTGCACCCATAAGCCTAACCCTAAGCCTAAAACTAACCTGAACTCTACCTCAAACCTAAGCCTAAAACTACCCCTAAACCATAACTGTAAACAAAACTGTAAGGACAGCTTCATGCAAACCTAAAGCTAAACATAATCCTAACAACAACCCTAAAATAACCCTGACGCTAGCCCCTAAAACAAACTCTAATCTTAACCTAACCCTAATCCTAACACTAAGCCAAACCCTCAACTCTAAACCTAAGCCTAATCCTAACCCTAACCCTACCTCAATAATCAACTAACCCTAACACTAACCTACCCCTAACACTAACTCACAACTCTAACTCTGAGCTAAACTTCACCCTAAATCTAACCCTAAATTTAACCCTTACGCTAACCCGAACCCTAACCCTAACCCTACCCCCTAACCATAAAACTGAATCTAACCCTAACCGTACCCCAACACTAACCCTAACGAACACTGGTCCTAGCCCTAAATTCAAATACTAACACTAATCCTAGCCCTACTCTTAACCGTAACCTAAACTTAACCGAAAAAATAACCCTAATCCTAAATCTACCAATAACCCTGAACCTAACCCTTAATCTATCTCTAGACCAACACTGTCCCTAACGCTAACCCTAACCTAAGCCTAAAACTACCCTTAAACCCTAACACTAAACATAACTCTGAGGAACGTTTTACCCAAACCCTAAGCTAAACATAACACTAACCCTAACCCTACACTAACCCTGAAGCTAGCCTCTACCACTAACTCTAATATTAACCTAACCCTAAACCTAATACTAAGCCTAACACAAACCCTCAACTCCAAACCTAACGCTAACCCTAACCTTGTCCCGAACCCTAACGCTACTTGAAGCCTAACCCTAAACCTAACGCTAATCCAAAGCCTAACCAAAACTCTAAGCAAATCTTTACCCTAAACCTAAAGCTAAACATAACCCTAACCTTAAAACTAAACTAACCCTGACATCAAACCCTAACCCCAACTCTAATCTAAACCTAACCCTAACCCTAACTCTAATCGTAACCCTAACCCAAACCCTCAACTCTAAACCTAACCCTAATCCTAAACCTAACCCTACCCCGATGCTCGAGCTAATCCTAACACTAACCTACACTTAACCCTAACTCACAACCCTAACTCTGAGGTAAACTTTACCTTAAATGTAACCCTAACCCTATCCCTCACCATGCCCTTAACCCTACTGCCTAACCATAACCCTAACTATAACCCTAACACTAATCTACCTCCAAAACTGATGCACAACAATAACTCTGACCTATACCTCACCCTAAATCTAACCCTAAATCTAACCCTTACCCTATCCCTAACCCTAACCCTATCCACTAACCCTAACCCCGAACCTAACCCTAACCCAACACTAAAGCTAATGCTAAATTCCAATCCTAACACTAACCCTAACCCTACTCTTAACCCTAACCGAATAATAGCCTAACAATAACCCTAACCCTAAACCTAACACTAAATATCACCCTAAAACTAAACCTAAACTTGACTCTAAACCTAGCCGCAAACCAAATTGTAACCCTAGAACAACCCTAGCACTAACCCTAACCCTACCCCAGTAACCCTAACCCTAATGCTAAAGGTAACAATAACCATACATCAACCCTGAGCCTAAAACTAGCCCTAAACGCTAATGCTAAACATAACTATAAGCAAGCCTTCACCCAAAACCTAAAACTAAAAATAATCCTAACATTAACCCTGTCTTAACACTGACACCAGCAACCTAACCCTAACTCTAATATTAACCTTAACCTAAACCTAAAGCTAATCCTTATCCTAACCCTAAAACAAAGCCTCAAAGAAAAACTTAACGCTAACACAAACCTTAAGTCATACACTACACCCTTAACCTTAACCCTAAACCTAAACCAAAACGATACTCCAATTCTAACCCTAACACTAATCCTAAACCTAAATCCTAACCCTAACCATAACTCAAAGAAAAACTTAACACTAAATCTAAAACTCAACATAACCCTAAGCCTAACCTTACAATAAAAGTGACACTAAGCCCTAACCCTAACTCTAATGTTCACCTACATCTAACGCTAACTCTAATCCTAGCCGGAAGCCTACACTAACCCGGACGCTAGCCCCCAACACAAAATCTAATCTTAACCTAATGCTAAAACTAATACTAAACCTACCACCAACCTGAAAGCCAAATCTAACTATAACGCTAACATTAACTCGAAAAATACCCCTTTGAAATAACGCTAATTCTAACATTAACCCTACTCCAAGTTTAACCCTAACCCTAAACCTATATCGTAATCGTAACCATAACTTTAAGAAGACATTCACCCTAAACCTAAAGCTAAACATAACCCTAACCCTAACCCTAGCCAAACCTTAACATTAACCACTAACCCGAACTCTCATGTTCACCTGCCTATAACACTAACTTTAATCCCAGCCTTAAACCTACTCTAAACCTGACACTAACTGCCTAACCCTAACACTAAACTTAACCTAATTCCAACCCTAACTCTAATCCTAACCCTAAGCCAGAACCGTCAACTCTAAACCTCACACTACTCCTAACACTATCCCTACCTCGAATCTCTAGCTAATCCTACCCCTAACCATAACACTAACCTACCCCTACCAATAACTCACAACCTTAACTCTGAGCTAAACTTCACCATAAATCTAACCATAAATCTAACCCTTAACCAAACACTAACGCTAACCCCTAACAAAAACTGTGAACCGAACCCTAACTATAACCGTACAAAAACACTTACATTAACCAACACAGACCCTAATCCTAAACTCAAATCATAACACTAATCTAAACTCTACCCTTAACCCTAACCGAAACTTAACACTAACTCTAACCATAACGCTAACACTAACACGAAACATCACCCTAAAACTAAACCTAACCTTGTGTTTAACAATGAATCAAACCCTTAAGATATTCCTAAACCAACCCTTTCTAGTAATCTAAACCTACACCCTTACCATTAACCCTAACGTTAACGGTAAGCCTACCACAAACCTAACCCTAAAGCTAACCCCATACACTGAGCTTAACCTTAACTCTAAGCAAAGCTTCACACTAAAGCTTAAGCTAAAACATTACCCAAAGCCTAACCCTAACCCTAACACTATAAAATAATTTTAACCATAAATCTAAGCAAACATTCACCCTAAACCTAAAACTAAACATAACCCTAACCCTAACAATACCCTAACAATGACGCGAACACCTAGCCTGAAATGTAATGTTCACCTAACTCTCACCCTAACTCTTATACTAGCCTTAAGCCTACACTAACCCTGACACTAACCGCCTAACCCTAACTCTAATCTTAAGCTAACTCCCAGCCTAACTCTAATCCTAACGCTAAACAAGAACCCTCAACACTAAACCTAACACTACTCCTAATCCTAACCATATCCCGATCCTGGAGATAATCCTACCCCTAACCCCAACACTAAACTACCCCTACCAATAATTCACAACCCTAACTCTGACCTAAACTTTACCCTAAATCTAACCATAACTCTAACCCTTACCCTAACACTGACCCTAACTCTACACCCTAACCCTAACTATGAACGTAACACTAACCCTATTCGTAACTAAACACTTACTTTAACGAACACTGACCCTAATCCTAAACTCCAGTCCTAACAGTAATCTAAACTCTACCCTTAACCTTAATCGAACCTAAACCCTAACACTAACCCTAACACTAACACTAAACATTACCCTAAAACGAAAACTAACCTTGTGTCTCACCCTGAATCTAACCCTGAAGATATTGCTAAACCTACCCTATCTCTAAATCTAAACCTACTGCCTTAACATTAAACCTAAACCTAATGCTAAACCCACCACAAACCTAGCTTTAAAGCTAGCACCATACGCTCAGCTTAACCTTAACTCTAAACAAACCTTCACCCTAAAGCTTAAGGTAAAACCATACCCCAAGCCTAACCCTAACCCTAACACTATTTCCTAACTGTAACCTTAACTCTAAGCAAACATTCACCCTAAACCTAAAGCTAAACATAACCCTAACCCTAACCCTACCCTAACTCAGACACTAAACCCTAGACAGAAAGGTAATGTTCACCTAACTCTAACTCTAACTCTAATACTAGCCTTAAGCCTACACTAACCCTGACACTAACAGCCTAACACTAACTCTAATCTTAACCTAATTCCAACCCTAACTGTAATCCTAACCCTAAACCACATCCCTCAACTCTAAACCTAACACTACTCCTAAGGCTAACCCTACCCCATCCTCGAGCTAATCGTACACCTAGCCCTAACACTAACCTACCCCTACCAATAACTCACAAACCTAAGTCTGAGCTAAACTTCACCCTAAATCTAACCATTAATCTAACCCTTACCCTAACCCCAACCCTAAACCTATCTCTACCCCCAAAACTAACCCTCAACATAACCCTAACCATAACTCTGCCCCAATACTTACTTCAACAACAACTGACGCTAATCCTAAACTCCAATCCTAACACTGATCCCAACTCTACCCTTAACCCTAACAGAACCTTAACACTAACACTAACCCTAACCCTAACACTAACACTAGACATCACCCTAAAACGAAACCTAACCTTGTGTGTAACCCTGAATCTAACACTTAATATATTGCTAAACCAACCCTATGGCTCAATCTAAATCTACTGCCTCAACATTAACCCTAAACCTAACACTAAGCCGACCACCAACCTAACCCTAAAGCTAACACCATACCCTCAGGTTAACCTTAACTCTAAACAAGCCTTCACCCTAAAGCTTAAGGTAAAACCCTACGCCAAGCCTAACCGTAACCCTAAACCTATTTCCTAATTGTAACGTTAACTCTCAGCAAACATTCACCCTAAACGTAAAGCTAAACATAACCCTAACCCTAACCCTACCCTAATGCAGACATTAACCCCTAGACCGAAAGGTAATGTTCACCTAACTCTCAACCTAACTCTAATACTAGCCTTAAGTGTACGCTAACCCTGACACTAACTGCGTAACCCTAACTCTAATCTTAACCTAACTCAAACCCTAACTCTAATCCTAACCCTAAACCAGATCACTCAACATTAAACTTAACACTACTCCTAACCCTAACCCTACACCATCCTCGAGCTACTCTTACCACTAACCCTAACACTAACCTACCCCTACCACTAACTCACAACCCTAACTCTGACCTAAAATTCACCCTAAATCTAACCATAAATCTCACCCTTACCCTAACACTAACCCAAACCCTAACTCTACCGCCACCCTAACTCTGAACCTAACCCTAACCCTAACCATAACCCAATAATTACTTTACTGACCACTGACCCTAATCCTTAACTCCAATCCAAACACTAATCCAAACTCTACCCTTAACCCTAGCCGAACCTTAACCCTAACCCTAACCCTAACCCTAATCCTAACCCTAACACTAACACTACACATCACAGTAAAACGAAACCTAACCTTGTGTCTAACCCTGAATGTAACCCTTAAGATATTCTTAAAACAACCCTATCTCTAAATCTAAACGTACTGCCTTAACACTAAGCCTAAACCTAATGCTAAGCCGACCACAAACCTAATCCTAAAGCTAACACCATACCCTCAGCTTAAACTTAACTCCAAACAACCCTTCACCCTAAAGCGTAAGGTAAAACCCTACCCCAAGCCTAACCCTAACCCAAACCCTATTTCCTAATTGTAACCTTAACTGTAAGCAAACATTCACCCTAAACCTAAAGCTAAACATAACCCTAAACGTAACCCTACCCTAATGCAGACACTAACCTCTAGCCTGATATGTAATATTCACCTAACTCTAACCCTAACTCTAATACTAGCCTTAAGCCTACACTAACCCTGACACTAATCGCCTAACCCTAACTCTAAACTTACCCTAACACCCAGCCTAAATCTAATCCTAACCCTAAACAAGAACCTCAACTCTAAACCTAACACTACTTCTAACCCTAACTGTACCCCGATCCTCGAGCTAATCCTAACCCTCAGCCTAACACTAACCTACCCCTACCACTAACTCACAACGCTAACTCTGAGCTAAACTTCACCCTAAATCTAACCATTAATCTAACCCTTACCCTAATCCTAACCTTAATCCTATCTCTACCCCCAAACCTAACCCTGAACTTAACCCTAACCATAACTCTGCCCCAATACTTACTTTAACAACAACTGACCCTAATCCTAAACTCCAATCCTAACACTAATCCAAACTCTACCCTTAACCCTAACCGAACCTTAACACTAACCCTAACCCTAACCCTAACGCTAACACTAACAGTAAACATCACCCTAAAACAAAACCTAACCTTATGTCTAACCCTGAATCTAACCTTTAAGATATTCTTAAACCAACCCTTTCTCTAAATCTAAACCTACTTCCTTAACATCAACCCTAAGCCTAACGCTAAGCCGACCACAAACCTAACCCTAAATCTAACACCATATCGTCAGCTTAGCGTTAACTCTAAACAAGCCTTCACCCTAAAGCTTAAGGTAAAACCATACCCCAAGCCTAACCGTAACCCTAACCCTATTTTCTAACTGTAACCTTAACTCTAAGCAAACATTCACCCTAAACCTGAAGGTGAACATAACCCTAACCCTAACCCTACCCTAAATCAGACACTAACCCCCACACTGAAAGGTACTTCTCACATAATTCTAACCCTAACTCTAATACTATACTTAAGCCTACACTAATCCTGACACTAACGGCCTAACCCTAACTCTAATCTTAACCTAAATCCAACCCTAACTCTAATCCTAACCCTAAACCAGATCCCTCAACTCTATACATAACACTTCTAACTCTAACCCTACCCCATCCTCGAGCTAATCGTACCCCTAACCCTAACACTAACCTACCCTTACCACTAACTCACAACCTTGTGAGCTAAACTTGACCCTAAATCTAACCATAAATCTAACCCTTACCCTAACCCTAACTCTACCCCCAACCCTAACTCTAAACCTAACCCTAAGCCTAAACATACCCCATCACTTACTTTAACGACCACTGACCCTAATCCTAAACTCCAATCCTAACACTAATCCAAACTCTACCCTTAACTCTAACTGAACCTTAACACTAACTCTAACCCTAACCCTAACACTAACACTAAACATCACCCTAAATCGAAACCTAACCTTGTGTCTAACCCTGAATCTAACCCTTAAAATATTCCTAAACCAACCCTATATCTAAATCTAAACCTACCCCTTTAACATTAACCATAACCTTAACGCTAAGCCTACCACAAACCTAATCCTAAAGCTAACAACATACCCTTAGCTTAACCTTAACTCTAAGCAAACCTTCACCACAAAGCTTAAGCTAAAACCCTACCCCAGCCTAACCCTAACCCTAACCCTATAACCTAATTGTAGCCGTACCTCTGAGCAAACATTCCCCGAAACCTAAAGCTAAACATAACCCTAACACTAACAGTTCCCTAACCCTGAGACTAACTCCTAGACCGAAATGTAATGTTCACCTAACTCTAACTGTAACTCTAATACTAGCCTTAAGTCTACAATATCCCTGACGCTAACCACCGAACCCTAACTCTAATCTTAACCTAACTCCAAACCTGACACTAAACCATATCCCTCAACTCTCAACCTAACAACACTTCTAACCGTAACGCTAACCCCGTCCTCGAGTTATTCCTACCCCTAACCATAACACTCACCTACGCCTACCAGTAACTCACAACCGTAACTCTGACCTAATTTCACCCTAAATCTAACCATAAATCTAACCCTTACCCTAACCCTAAGCCTAACCCTAATCCTACCTCCTAACCCTAACTCTGAACCTAAGCCTAAACCTAATCCTGCCCCAACTCTAACCTTAACGAACACTGACCCTAATCCTAAACTCTAATCCTAACACTAATCCAAACCCTACCGTTAACCCTTACCATACCTTAACACTAACCCAACCCTAAGCCTAAGAGTAACACTAAACATCACCCTAAAACTAAAGCTAACCTTTTGTCTAACCATGAATCTAACCCTTAACATATCCCTAGACCAACCCTATCTCTAAATCTAAAACTACCCCCTTAGCATGAATCCTAAACCTAGCCCTTAGCTTACCAAAAACCTAACCTTAAAACTAACCCCAAACCCTCATCCTAACCTTAACTCTAAACAAACCTTCACCCTAAAGTTTAAGCTAAACATAACCCTAAACTTAACCCTACTATAACCCTTACACTAAGTCCTAAACCTTACTATAATCTAACCCTAACCCTACCCCAATCCTAACCCTAAACCTCATCCTGGCCCTAACACTAAACTCTAATCCTAACACTCATCCTAACACTAGTGATAACCCTAACCTAATCGTAACCCTAACCATAACTCTAACCCTAAACCTATCCCTAAATTACACGCTGAAACTAAACCTAAACTGCACTCTAACCGTAACTCTAACCCTGACCCTAACCCTAATCCTAGACCAACCCTATCACTATACATAACCCTGCACACATAAGCCTAACACTAACCCTAAAATTAATCTTAACCCTACCCCAAACCTAAGCCTAAAACTACTCCTAAAGCTTTACCCTAAACAAACCTGTAAGGAAACTTTGACGCAAACCTAAAGGTAAACATAACCCTAATGTTAACCATGCAATAACTCTGATGCTGGCACCTAAAACTAACTCTAACTTTAACCTAACTCTAAGACTAATCCTAATCCTAGCCCTAATACAAACCGTCAACTCTAAACCTAACGCCAACCCTAACCATAGCGCGAAACCTAACCCTACCACAATCCTAACCCTAACCATAACTGTAAATCCTAAAAATAAGAAAAGCTCTAAGCAAAATTTCATTCTAAAACTAAAGCTAAACATAAGCATAACACTAAACCTGCCCTAAACCTGACACTAATCCCTAACCCTAACTGTAATATGAACGTAAACCTAACCCGAACTCTAATTCTATCCCTAACCCAAAGGCACAACTGTAAAGCTAACCCTAATCCTAACGCGAATCATACCCATACTCTCGAGCTAATCCTAACCCTAACCCTAACACTAAGCAACCCCTAAAACTAACTCAAAAACCTAACTCTAAGTTAAACTTCACCTTAAATATAAACTTAAACCTAACCCTTATCCTAACCCTAACCCCACCCCGTAAACCCTACCCAAAACCAACCCTAAACCTACACTAACCCTGACGCTAACCTTAAACCCTAAATCTCATCTTAACCTAACCCTAAACCTATTCCTAACCCTAACACAAACCTGAAAGCCAAATCTAACTCTAACGCTAACATTAACCCGAAAAACAACCCCATACCATAACACTAAATCTAACTCTAAACCTATCCCAACCCTTACCCTAACCCTAACCCTATAGCCTAACTGTAATCCTAACTCTAAGCAAATATTCACCCTATACCTAAAGGTATACATAATCCTAAAACTAACCCTACCCTAACCCTGACACTAATCCCTCACTCTAACTCTAATGTTCACTTAACTCTAACCCTAACTCTAATCCTAGCCCTAAGTCTACTCTAACCCTGGACACTACCCACCTAACCCTAACTCTAATCTTAACCTAACTCCAACCCTAACTCTAATCCTAACCCTAAACAATAACCCTTAACTCTAAACCTAACACTACTCCTAAACCTAACCCAATCCCGATCCTTGAGCTAATCCTACCCGTAACCCTAACACTAACCTAACACTAACAATAACTGAGAACCCTAACACTGAGCTAAACTTCACCCTAAATCTAATAATAAATCTAAACCTTACCCTAACCCTAACCATAACCATAACCCTACCCCCTAACCCTAACTCTGAACCTAACCCTAACCCTAACCCCACCCCAACACTAACCTTAACGAACACTGACACTAATCTTCAACTCTAATCCTAACACTAATCCAAACCGTACCCTTAACCCTAACCGAAACATAACCCTAACCATAACCCGAACCCTAACACTAACACTAAACATGAACCTAAAACTAAACCAAATGTTGTGTCTAACCCTAAATCTAACCATTAACATATCCCTAGACCAACCCTATCTCTAACTCTAAACTTACCCCCTTAACATTAACCCTAAACCTAACCTGAAGCCTAACACAAACTTAACCCTAAAACTAACCCCAAACCCTCAGCCTAACCTTAATTCTAAACAAAACTTCACTCTAAAGCTTAAGCTAAACATAACCCTAACCTTAACCCTACCATAACCCTGACACTAAGCCCTAAACCTAACTCTAATCTAACCCTAACCCTAACCCTACAAAATTCTAACCCAAAACCTAACACTGGCCCTATCCCTAAACTCTAATCCTAACACTAATCCTAACACTACCGATAATCCTAACCTAATCATAACCCTAAACATAACCCTAACCCTAACCCTAACACTATACATCACCCTAAAACTAAACCTAAACTTCACTCTAACCATAACTCTAACCCTGACCCTAACCCTAACCCTAGACTAACCCTATCACTAAACCTAATCCTCCACCCATAAGCCTAACCCTAACCCTAAAACTAACCTTAACCCGACCCCAAACCTAAGCCTAAAACTACCCCTAAAGCTTAACTGTACACAAAACTCTAAGGAAACCTTCACCGGAACGAAAAGGTAAACATAACCCTAACCCTAACCCTATAATAAGTCTGATGCTAGCACCTAAAACTAACTCTATCCTTAACCTAACCCTAAACCTAATTCTAATCCTAGCCCTAATACAAATCCTCAACTCCAAACCTAAGGCCAACACTAACCATAACCTGAGACCTAACCCTACCCCAATCCTAACCCTAACCCTAACCCAAAACCTAAACCTAACCCTAAATCCTAAACATAACCATAATGCTAAGCAGAACTTCATTCTAAACATAAAGCGAAACATAACCCTAACCCTAACCCTGCCCTAACCGTGACACTAAACCCTAACCCTAACTGTAAGCTGAACGTAACCCAAACCCGAAGTCTAATCCTAAAGCTAATCCAAAGTCCCAACTGTAAAGATAACCCTAATCCTAATGCGAGTCCTACCCCTACTCTCGAGGTAATCCTAACCCTAACGCTAACACTAAGCTACCCCTAAACCTAACTCCAAAACCTAACTCTAAGCTAAACTTCACATTAAATCTAAACCTAAACCTAACCCTTACCCTAACCCTAACCCTAACCCTACACCCCGAACCCTACGCAAAGCTAACCCTAAACTTACACTAACCCTGACGGTAGCCCATAATCCTAAATCTCATCTTAAACTAACCCTAAAGCTAATCCTAACCCTAACACAAACCTGAAAGCTAAATCTAACTCTAACCCTAACATTAACTGGAACAATACCACTTTACCATAAAACTAAATCTAACTCTAACCCTAGCCCAAGCCTAACCCTAACCCCAACACTTTATATAACCATAACCATACCTCTAAGCAAACATTCACTCCAACCCAAAGCTAAACATAATCCTAACCGTACTCTAAACCTGACACTAACCCCTAATCCGAACTCTAATGTTCACCTAACTCTAACCCTAACTCTGATGCTAGCCCTAAGCCTACTCTAAACCAGACACTAACCGCCTAACCCTAACTCTAATCTTAACCTAACTCCAACCCTAACTCTAATCCTAACCCTAAACCAGATCCCTCAACTCTAAACCAAACACGACTCCTAACCCTAACCCTACCCCATCCTCGAGCTAATCCTACCCCTACCCCTAACACTAACCTACCCCTACCATTAAATAACAACATTAACTCTGAGCTATACTTCACCCTAAATCTAACCATAAATCTAACCCTAACCCTAACCCTAACTCTACCTCCTAACCCTAACTCTGAACATAACCCTAACCCTAACCCTACCCCAACACTTACTTTAATGAACACTGACTCTAATCCTAAACTCCAATCCTAACACTAATCCAAACCCTACCCTTAACGCTAACTGAACCTTAACCCTAACCCTAACCCTAACCCTAACCCTAACACTAACACTGAATATCACCCTAAAATTAAACCAAACCTTGTGTCTAACCACGAATCTAACCATTTATATATCCCTAGACCAACCCTATCTCTAAATCTAAACCTACCCCCTTAACATTAACCCTAAACCTAACTGTAAGACTACCACAAACCTAACCCTAAAACTAACCCCAAACCCTCAGCCTAACCTTAACTCTAAACAAACCTTCACTCTAAAGCTTCAGCTAAAACCCTACACCAAGCCTAACCCTAAACCTAACCCTATACCCTAATTGTAACCATAACGTTAAGCAAACATTCACCCTAAACCTAAACCTAAACCTAAACCTAAACCTAAACCTAAACCTAAACCTAAACCTAACCCTAACGGTAACCTTAACACTAACACTAACACTAACACTAACACTAACACTAACGCTAACGCTAACGCTAACGCTAACGCTAACCCTAACCCTAACCCTAACACTAACACTGAATACCACCCTAAAATTAAACCAAACCTTGTGTCTAACACTGAATCTCACACTTAAGACATCCCTAGACCAACCCTATCTCTAAATCTAAACCCACCCCCTGAACATTAACCCTAAACCTAACTCGAAGCCTATCACAACCTTAACCCTAAAACTAACCCCAAAACCTCAACCTAACCTTAACTCTAAACAAACCTTCACCCTAAAGCTTAAGCTAAACATAACAGTAACCTTAACCCTACAATCTCCATGACACTAAGCCCTAAACCTAACCTTAACCCTAACCCAGTCCTAACCCTAAACCAATCCAGGCCCTAACTCTAAATTCTAATCCTAACATAACACTACCAATCATAACACTACCAATAACCCTAACCTAATCGTAACCCTAACCATAACCCTAACCCTAACACTAAACATCACCCTAAAACTAAATCTAAACATCTCTCTAACCCTAACTCTAACCCTGACACTAACCCTAACCCTAGACCAACCCTATCACTAAACCTAACACTGCACCCATAAGCCTAATCCTAACACTAAAACTAACCTTAACCCTACCCCAAACCTAAGCCTAACAGTACCCCTAAACCTTAACCATAAATAAAACTCTAACAAAACCTTCTCCCAACCCTAAAGCTAAGCATAATCCTAACCCTATCCCTACAATGACTCTGACGCTAGCACCTAAAACTAAGTCTAACCTTAAGCTAACCCTAAACCTAATCTTATTCCTAGCCCTAATACAAACCCTCAACTCCAAACCTAACGCCAACCCTAACCATAACCTGAAACTTAACGCTACCTCAATCCTAAACCTAACCCTAAATCCTAAACATAACCATAACTCTAAGCAAAACTTCATTCTAAACCTAAAGCTAAACATAACCCTAACCGTAACCCTGACACTCAGCCCTAATCCTAACTGTAATCTGAACATAACCCAAACCCGAAATCTAATCGTAACCCTAACCCAAAGCCCCAACTGTAAAGCTAACCCTAATCCTAACGCGAATCCGACCCCTACTCTAGAGCTAATCCTAACCCTAACCCTAACACTAAGCTGCCGCTAAGCCTAATTCAAAAACCTAACTCTATCCTAAACTTCACATTAAATCTAATGCTAAACCTAACCCTTACCTTAACCCTAACCCTAACCCTACCACAAGAACCCTACTCAAAACTAACCCTAAACCTACACGAACCCTGACACTAGCCCCTTACCCTAAATCTCATCTTAACCTAACCCTAAATCCAATCCTAACCCTAACACAAACCTGAAAGCCAAATCTAACTCTAACCCTAATATTCACGCAAACAATATCCCTTTATCGTAACAGTAAACCAAACTCTAACCCTACGACAAACCTAACCCTGACCCTAACCTTAAATCCTAACCCTAACCATAACTCTAAGTAAACATTCACCCTAAACCTAAAGCTAAACATAACCCTAACCCTAACCCTACCCTATCCTTGACACTAACCGCTAACCCTAACTCTAATGTTCACCTAACTCTAACCCTACCTCTAATCCTAGCCCTAAGCCTACTCTAAGCCTGACACTAAGCCCCTAACCCTAACTCTAATCTTAACCTAACTCCAACCCTAACACTAATCCTAACCCTAAACCAGAACCTTCGACTCTAAACCTAACAGTACTCTTAACCCTAACCCTACCCTGATCCTCGAGCTAATCCTACCCCTAACCCTAACACTAACGTGCCCCTAACACTAACTCACAACCCTACCTCTGAGGTAAACTTCATCCTAAATCTAACCATAAATCTAACCCTAACCCTAACCCTAACCCTAACGTTATCCCTACCCCCTGACCCTAACCTTAAACCTAACTCTAACCCTACACCAATCCTTACCCTAACCCTAACCCTGAACCCTAACCCTAAGCTTAAACTAAACCTCACCGTAAAACTAACCCTAAACCTAACCCTATACTGTGAACCTATATCTAGTCATAACTCTAACCTTAAGCCTACCCTAACCTTAACCCTAAATCCAAACCCTAACCCTAATCTTAACCCTAAGCTAACCGACATCCTAAGCCTAACCCTAAACCTAGCCCTAAGCCTAACACTAACCCTACCTTAGCCCTTTCCCTAACTCTAACCCTAACCCTAAGCGCAACCATAATCCCTAGCCCTAACACTAACTATAAGCTAAACTCCACCCTAAGCAAAAACCTAAATCTAACCATAACCCTATTCTCTAACCCTAAACCTAACCTTAACCTCACTCTAACCCTAAACCTAAACCTAACGCTGAGCCTAACCCTAGTCCTAACCCTATGCTAACACCAACCACTCACCATAACTCTAAATTTAAACTAATCCTAACCCTAAACCTAAACCTAACCCTAACCCTAGCCCAAACCTACCCCTAACCCTAACCCATAATCCTAAATCTAAGCTAACCTTCACCCTAAATCTAACCCTAAACCTAGCCCTAACCCTAACCCTAAACCTACCAACCTAACCATAAGTGTAAACCTAACCCTAACACTACACAACACTAATCCTAACCCTAAACCTAACTCTATTCCCATAACCCTACCATAACCCTCACCCTAACCCTAACCTTAACCCTAACAGCTAACGCTAATGCTAACCCTACCCCTACCCTTACAGCTACCCATAATCCTACCTCTATAAATACGCCTACCACTACACTTAACCCCAACCCTACCCCTACCCTATCCTTAACCCTACCCATAAACCTACCCCTAACGCTACCCCTAAGGAAATCCCTAAATCTAACCCAACCACTAACCCTACCCCTACCTCTAAGCCTAACACTAATCCTTAACTCTTAACACTAGCCATAGTCCTAGCCCTAGCCCTAACTCTAAACCTAACACTAACACTAACCCTCTGAATGGAGCCACCTAACTCTAACCCCCTAACCCTAAATCTAGCCCTAACCATAAACCTTAACCATTAACCCTAGTTCTAACTCCTAACCCTGAAATGTAAACCCTAACTGTGATGCTAACTGTAACTACCCTAACCCTAACTACTCTAACCCTAACTCATAACTACCGTAACCCTAACTACTCTAACCCTAACCCCCTATCCATAACCACCTAACCGTAAACCTAACCCTAACCATAAACCTAAAACCTTAACCCTAGTCTAAACCCTAATCCTAACCCTCTGATGCTAACACTAACCTGCAACCCCTAGGCCTAACCCTAACCCTGAACCCTCACCCTAACCCTAAAACCCTAACCCTAAATCCCTAACCCTAAAACGCTAACCCTAACCCCTAAACCGAACCGTAACCCTTACACTTAACTGTAACCCGAACCCTAATCCTAAACCTAACCTTAAACCTAACCCTAAAACCCTAAGCCTAAATCCCTAACCCTAAAACCCTAACCCTAACCCCTAAACTGAACCGTAGCCCTTACACTTAACCATAACCCGAACCATAATCCTAAGCCTAACCCTAACCCTAACCCGGATACTAACCCTAACCCTAATCCGGATACTAACCCTAACCCTAAACTGGATAGTAACCCTAACCCTAACCCAAACGTAAGCCATACCTGTCCCCTAACGCTAAATCTAACGCTAACCCCAACCCTAACCCTAACCCTAAGCTTTCAAAAAAAACAACAGTACCATCTGTAATTTAACTTTCCACATTTGTTGGCATTATTTTTGTGTTAAGAACAGTTCAAACTTGCTTTAAAAGATTTTTCACCTCATTACTAGTTACTGAAGCATTAGCATTTGACTGTTTTTCTTACCTACTTAATATTTTATTTACTGTGTGTATCTTTGTTCTAGGCCCATGTGAATAATGTGGAATAAAATACCGATGAATTACTTATGTTGCAGGGTTTGTTTTCTCGTCTGCATAAAGTCACATCACTTACATATACAAGAAGAAAAGTGATAGAATGTCATAACTGCATGCACTACAGAAGCACAACCTAAGCCAGCAGTTGAAGTCAGTCTAAATTATGATGGCCATGCTAAGCCTTGAATGACAAAAGGTGTTAATTCAGTAAAGAGAGCTAACAGCAGAAAACATTTTTAGTAGAACTAACATATATTAAGGTTCTGAGCTAATGAATAATGGTGGAAAAATCCAAAATAATTAATAATATTAGCAATGAAATCTAAATCCAGGACCAATGATAATTACTTTTCCTTTATTTAGGGCAGAGTCTACCAGGTGTTCAGGGTCTCACAGTGATTCTCCTTTTTTTAGCCTCGAAATTTCTGGGATTACAGGCACGCACCACCACGCTCAGTCGCAATCGCCATCTCATTGCTCCCTGGGGACAGGGCTCGCACAACACTCCAGGGATCGAATCCTAGCTGCTGTGCTTTGCTGAAGGTGCTTTAGTCCACTGAGCTATCAGGCCAGTCCTCCAATAACAATTAAATGACCGTGGCATTTGTTTCACTTGGGAGTTTTCCTAACATTCATTATGTTAAACAATTGGTATACTAAAAAATGAACGTATTAGGAATTCTGATTGAGAATAGGAAAACATAGACTATATTTATTATAAACTAAATATAAGCAATTACATTTTTGGTGCTATAATTGTAAGATATTTTCTTAGGATCAAACACAGTAATGAGTCTTGCTTTGGCCAACAGGAGATCCTTACGTGGCAGGACTTCCTCTTTTGCTTTTCTGGGATTGCCATGGAAACATGCTTAGGGTAGTCGATTCATACGAGGGACACATGTATCAAAGGGACACCTAGAAAAGAACAGGATGTTCCCAACCTAGGTCAGTGTGGATGGCTCTAGAATAACCTGGCCCAAATGCATGTGAGGCCTTAGTCAGAGTCTAAGAATCTTTTACTCACCTTCGTTAGACCAGACACTTTTGGGTGCCTGACCAAGTCCATCCATGACCAGAAAACCATCTCAGCAGCATGCAGATTTGAAATCCACAGGAAATTCATTCACTTTTAAAGTCTGATTCTCCTTCTTTTGGGAGAGAGGGAGGACTAAGGAATGAACTCAGAACCTACTCAGTGTCTACAAAGTCTCAATACACAGATTGGACTTGTAGTGATTCTTCCTGTTTTTGAGCTTCCCAAGTTCTGGAATTATAGGTGTGTGCCACTCCTTCCAGTCTCAATAGCTATCTCAGTGTGCCCTGGGGGCAAGGCCAGCATGGCAGGCCTGGGATTGAACACACTGCCCCTGAGTCTTCCTAGGTAGGTGCTTTAATCCACTGACCTCTTTCAGTTTTGAATTACTGTTTTTTTATGTACATACATTAAGAGTTATTTTAAATAACATATAAAGAAGGACTGGAGAGATAACTCTGTGGCACAAATGCCTGCCTAGCAAGTGCAAGGTTGTGAGTTTGAACCCTGGTTCTGCCATAAATAAATAAATAAATAAATAAATAAATAAATAAATAAATAGGAAAGAGAAATCTTTAGGATTTTGGGCAGGAGAAGATTAATTCTTTAATATATGGTGACCAGTGAAAGATTTTGAAAATAAAGTGCTAAGTCATCGATAAAATCAGAAACATACTTCACACCTAAAACACAGTCAACTTGAGGGAAATTAGAAATGCTGAAGATTGAGAGGGTTTTTGGTAAGCATGATTTTACAGTAACAAATTGAGTGAAAAAGATTATATTTGTTTAGAATGAAATGACAAACTTTTTATTCCACAAATTTTCTTGGTAGGGATAGGAGTCACTGTGGTTAAGCGATAGGATAGGGCTTCTCCTTGTTTTGGAAGACACCTTGCTAACAGCATTTCATCTGTTGAACTGGAATGCTGAGCCTGACAAACCAATACCAAAGCAGGAATTGGCATGCCATTAGTTTATGTATGGCTTGCATGATTACAAAAGTATCAGTTGATAATTTTGGGGCAATGAAATGAAGAGTTACTTTTATTTTCTTTGCATCTTTCTATGTTTCTGGAATGTTCTACAAGGGGCACATTTTGCTTTTGTTACCCGCTTTGTTATTGATGTTTACTATTTTCATGATCATTCAGTTCTGAGTATTTTGTATTGTATATGGTTTGTTCTGTCTGTGGTGGATTCACAAGTAGCAGTCCACTTGGAATAGCCAGCTGAGCTGACCCAGTATGGTGCTGGGTGTGGAGGGCCTATCTGAGGACAGTGGCCAAAAACATAAAAAGGAACACTACAGAGGAAGATGGCGTGCAGCTGGTTCTCCTGGAGAAGATTGACGTGCTGGCTTTGCTGCTGTGAACTCAGCTCATCAGAGGAGTCTGGGGCCTTGTTGTTGCTGGGATGGCTATGGTTCTTTTCAGGTGAGCTCTGGTTCATATTTTGAGCATTGCCTTCTGTCTCTACTGCAAATCCTTCAGCCTATTGGCACAGATCCTTCATTATACTTTCCGGCTTCCACCACTGGTATCTGGGCCTTCCCGAAATAGATCCACGAAACAGACTTCCATGAGATCTTGTAGTGGGCTCTAAGACTTCAGTGGGACTTGTGCAGGACATTGCCTGTGGTCCAGGCCCTCAGCTGGATTCTTGGGATGATGGTATGTGGATACATTCCTACACCCTTTTTATTATTATTATTATTATTGTTATTATTATTATTATTATTATTATTATTATTATTATTAGTAGTAGTAGTAGTAGTAGTAGCATTTTAGGGAAGGGTCTACAGGGTGTTTAGGGTCTCTCTACTAGATTGGATTCATAGTGATCCACCTGTTTACAGCCTCCCAAGAGCTGAGATTGTAGGTATGCGCCACCGCGCCCAGTCTCAATTGCTAAGTCTTAGCATGCCCTGAGGCTGGCACAGCAGGCCTGAGGATCAAACCTAGGCTCCTATGCTTGCTTGCAGATACGCTAATCTGCTGAGCTATTTGGCTGGCCTCCTGTACTCCTTTTATACTTGTTTCTTTGGGTGGTTACTATAAAATCAGGCGATAAATTCTATACTGAGCTGTAAAAGGCTTAAGTCAATAGCTTCTGATATTGCCAGTTGTGCTGATAACACACTACTATTATGGACTGTTGGACTATATTGCAGGTACTTCCTTTTAATTCAATGCGAAGAAAGATTTGTACTAATAGTGCTTAGAAAAAATATCATGTCTGCATCTTGTACTCTGAACAACTAGTACGAAGACAACAATATGCAATGTACTAATTATTGTGGTTGTCCTAGTAACACATTTTGAAACTATCTCATTGTTATTTCTTTCTCATTAAAATTAATGAAATTTTTTAAAGTTTCCTTGGAAACCCTGACTACAATAATCTTTAAACCTTAGTTACTTATAAATGAGTTTTTTTTTTAGTTTTTTTTTTTTTGACTTTTCATTTTTTAGTACTTTTCATAAGAAATAACAACATGACAGTTTCAAAACAGGTTAGTAGTACATTTCCAAAATTGGATATGATACATATTGTTGTCCTCCTATTAGTTATACAGAGCACAGGGTATAGACTATAGACATTGTAATTTTTCTAATCAATGTTGATACAAAATTTTTTTTTCTCACTGAACTCAGAAAAAGGAGTTGTATACATAATCCAATGTTCCATAATCACAGTGGTTTATTGGTAAAACTGGCAATGTTGGAAGCTGCTGACTTAAGCCTTTTATAGCTCAGCATTCTAATCTAGCTTTCCGTTTTATGCTTTATGGTTAAAGTTTTCTGCTGGGTGGTCAAGGACAAGTTTAATCAAGACGTGTATAGTAAAACATGTAACTTTTGTATCTCCCAAGGTAAGTCAAATCTCCTCAGGATTTACTTTGGAACCATGCACAGTGCTTTGTAGAACTGCTGTCAGTGTCAGTCATCTGGATGAGGCATGGCCATTGCGTGACTAGTTTGCTCTCTGTGAAATCATGGGAGAATGTTTTCTCTCTACACCTAGAGAGAACTATATATCTTTAATTCCTTTCTTCTATAGCCCCATAATCTCTTTGAACAGAAAATTTGGGAAAATACTGATTATAGGACATTATAGCACAGGTTCTCTTATATCCTGAGTCCTCATTAAGTGAAATAATCCAGACCTAAATGTGTAAATATCGTATAGTCTCTCTAGAGTAAGAACTCAAAAGAAAAAATAAAAATGGAGAAGCATAACATAGCTGAATGGAAATCAAGGACGTAAGGGTTAAACAATGAAGTGACTGTAAACAGAAAAGATAGGAAGCATGGCAGGGGCAAAACCATGCACTTATAAACACAGGATGAATTAAAAAATGGGCTTAGGAGCATCCAAAATGTTTCTGACAATGAGGATAGCAATGTGTAACAGTAAAAATATGCTTAGGATGCCCGTCATTCTAGTCTTTTAGATGTATGCTGATTCTGATGTAATTTCAGTAACTGCTATACTCTCTCTCAAGTAAATGATTGATTTACAAGAAAACAAAGAAGGGTATTAAAGGAGAGTAAGAGATTAGGAAAAAATGCATAGGATTGACCGGCTACTACTTTGTATATATCTAGATTTCTAAATGTGTAAAAATGTGTAACTGCTTTTATCACATTCTATAAAGATATATTAGAATATCAATGATTGATAGAAAATACCAATTCCAAGTTAAGTCTAAGATGTTTGATACTCAGAAAGACAGTGATATCATGCTCAAGAATCTATGTTATAGAGTAATGGTATCACTAAGCTTTTCTTCTGGAGAGTTAAGAATATAAGTTTACAGACTAAATATTAGAGAAAAAGAAGGGCTACAAGGATATCCAATATTTTGGCCCTAGCCCTTCAAGGTCAGTGAGTACTTATTTTTAGTTTTAAATATTTTTTGTAAGAGGAGCTTGTTGTTGACTTCTGTTTTTGTTTTGTTTTGTTTGTATTTTTTTTAAAGAATTGGTTAGAGAACAATGTAACAATGTACGTGATAACAATTGCTGAGCCTTGTGGACACTGTCCTCAGTGGCCTAGAGTGGAGGTGACTTGAAGTATAAGACTTCGTATCATGGCAGGAGGTATACAAGACTCCCAGTATCTCTACTGGATGAAGCTTCTTTGCTCAAGTCTTTCCTACTTATTCTATTTTTGTTGCTCTGACTGTTAGTCACTGAGACGTGTGTGCCAATACATTCTGTTAATGGCTTTTATCTAGTATAGCTCTTTAAAGGTCATATTGTGGAATGTAACACAGTCTCCTCTGCCTCAGGTTTTCATTACCAACTTTGTCATGAGCTGCTATATTACTGAGAAAATAGAGACACTGAGGAGAGACATGTGGCCTTTTCTTCCCATTAAATCTGCTGCACTAACTGGTACGGTACTTAGCTTTCTTCTCATCACAGTGAGTGACCAACTTCCCAGGAGCTCATGGTCACTCTACCAGGGAGCATACACGTTTGCCTCAATAATTCTATCTTTTCTCTATCAGCAGTTACTTCCAAAAGTTCCTGGTTTTTTCGTATCTTACAATCTCCTGTTACTCTTCATGTGAATTATTTTCATTGTAATGAAGCCTTTGCTGTCTCTAGAAGTTTGAGTTACGTAGTAATGGGGCTTCCTCTGATTAATTTTTTGCTGATTCTGAAGGCTAAGATAGCTTGAGTTTTATTTTCTTGAAAAGGGGTAAAGAGTAAAATCTCACCTATGCTTAGTCTCTCATTTGATTTTTCATTTTGAGTTATTTTGTTGCAAACATATAAAAGCAAACATACTTTGCCAATAGCAGAATTTATAATCTTTCAAAGACTACTGGATTTGGTTTGTGTAAGCTATTACCATAAAATAACTTTCTTTCAAAATGAATACTAACCTTACTGTGTAAATATCCACTACTTCCTGGGTTAATGTTCCTTAAAAAGGCTTGCCATGTACAGCAATGAAGGCCGCACCACTGTGTGGTAGTCTGTCCGGGGCCAGTTATGTCTATGCTAGTAGAAGGGAGAGATGCGTGCTAGCTTTGCTTATACACACATGTGTGTGGAAATGGCGAAGGACTGGTGCAAGAAACTGGAGCTGAGGAAATTTCAGTTTCCTAATTGGATAACTGATGATTCTTAAACATCCAAATTTCTTTCTGTTTCATAAAAATTGCTTTTTGCCTCATACACTTTTTTTTTTTTTTGTCTTTTTGAGACAGGGTCTCCCTGTGCAGTTCAGGCTAGCTTTGAGCTCACTTTTGTAGCCCAGGCTGGTCTCGAACTCGCACCGATCCTCCTGCCTCAGCCTCCCAAGTGCTGGGATTACAGGTGTGAGCCGCCACGCCCGGCTGCCTTAAACACTTTGAAGGCCATGACTACTGCTAATTTCTCTTCTTTTGCTGATCCTTAAAAAATGGAGAAGTTATTGATGTAATAGACTTTTCATGGGTTATCTTTTGGTGAGGTATAATGATACATATGTATGCATGTATGCATGTATGCATGTATGTATATCTGTATATCTGTATATATGTATATATGTATATCTGTGTATCTGTACATATGTATATATGTATATATGTATATATGTATATATGTATATATGTATGTGTTTGGTATAGGGTCTTACTATACAGCTCAGACTCATTGTCCTGTTTTCAGCCTCCCCAGCACTGGTATTACAGGTGTGCACCACCATACCTGGTCTCAGTGGCCAGCTCTGTGCATTGGAGCGAGGGGATATGGTGCTGGGAATTGAACCTTGGTCCCTGTGTTTGCCTAAGCAGATGTACCACCTCACTGGTTGTCTGAAGTATAATGATTGAACTAGATTCTGGGTTATACAACACTGGGTTCAAAATTTAATTTCCCCACTAACTGTGTACTTTAAATAAAGCTAGCTTCTATTATAGCACCATACATGTTATTATAGTAAGGATGGCACTAATGATGTTTTACTATTTCTTGCTGAACGTTTGCAGAGATGAGAGCTAGAGCTCAAACGGGGGTCTTGAAAACTGTAGAGCCCTAGGACTCTGTTCAGGTGTCTTGAAAAGTATCTGGGCCTTTTCTGTTTTTATTTTTCCTCACCTAGACTTGCTGCTCCTCTCTCAAGTGACAGTGAATTAATGTCGCAGGGAGGGTGGGAGACATTCCTCTACCCTGTAGGTTCAGTTTATATCTTAGTCCTTAAACTGATGGGATAAGAAATAGGTTTGATACCTCTACCAGCACTATATGTCTCATTCAGGGCCTTCTTTCTGTAGAACAACTTTTGACTTTGCACTAGTGGAGGGAGACTCTATGTCAAATCTTGCTCCATCAGTCTGTCACAATGTCATTTGTAGAAGATCTATATACAAACAATTACGGAACATCTTTTTAATTTTTTTTTTTTTTTTTTTTTTTGTGGGACTGGGCCTTGAACTGATGACCTTGCATTTGCCAAGCAGACGCTTGTGCCACAGAGCTATCTTCCTGGCCCCCCAAAATCTCAATTTTAATATTCCTCTATGCAGATTAATTTTTGTCTCAGGACACATGTTTAGGAAATACTTGAGGAGTGCAAATGTAGACAGAGACCTACACATCATTACAAGTCATCAGCTGGCCACCAGAAGACCCTGGGTTTTGGTGTGGCTGGCCCCCTGTATCAAAGCCCATGTAGCTGTCTCAGAACAGAGCTCTCTCCTCTCCATCAGGTGCAGGACTGGATTGTCAGTTTTATTTCTTTGCCTTAGTTAGGACCACTGGTCTGTGAAGCAGAGGTATAGCATACAGTGCCTTCACTCCATCCCAGTCAAAGAAGGAGTTCTACAGAGATAATGAAGACAGCCAATATTCTTCCCCTCCTGCTTTGGAAGCCATCACTAGTTCCAAGGGTTACACTAGAGGGAATATTTTAATAACTAGAAACCAGATGGTAGGATCTATAATTGCTTATTTACAGTAGAGGTGTGGGATGATTTCAGGCCTTGAGAATTAGCAGTACATTATATTAACGTTGTAACTACCAACCAAAAAGAGATCCCAGTAAGTTGTGTGTGGTTCATTTTCTTATCATTAAATTTTCATGTGTTATATTCATTGGAAAAATAAGAAAATTGATAGTTTTAAATTATTCTCAGTGTGATAGTTTTCTAGAATATTACAAACTTGATGGCTTAAGAATGCATCATCTCACAGTAGTGGAACTCTCAGAAAGTAGCTTTTCTTTTTCTCTGCCAAGTTTCTGGGAATGTGCATCACCAGCTTGTGAGCACACTGCTTGAATCTTTCTGTGTTGTGATCACCTCTATTTCTTGGTGCCTTTCTGTAAAGCAGCCCCACTCTGCTTCTCTTATAAAAACACAAGATATCATTGAGGGGACACCCAGATAATCTGGGACACTCCCTTATTCCAACATCTTTAATTTAATCAGACGTGTAAAATTCCAGTTTCTAAACAGAATAACATTTACTTATAAATTCCGGGAATTAGGATTTGATGATGTCCTGGGAGTTCTGTTCAGCCCACTCTGCTCAGTTAGTAGTGCTGTTAAACAAAGGTAAATGAGTCAGGATTTTAAATACGGTGCATCTGAAGAGAAAGTGAAGATAAATTTAGACTATGCCCTATGGAAAATAGCAAAAATGTGCCTCAGGCGAGGAAAAAAATAAATTTGTGAATGGAGTTGTGAGAGAAGGCAGCAGGCAGACAGAAGAGAAAGAAGATGCCAAGAAATCGGCTTCCGAAAGCGCTCAAGTAATTCCCATTGCTAAGGAAACCACTTCACAATTTCCTGTCTCTCAGTCTGAGCAGCTGTTTTACTATTATAATTTAGCTTCTTTGGAGGACTTTAACTGCTAGGTGAAGAAAAGCCAGAATAGCAAAGTTAGCATGGACAGAAAACTTATGAAAATGCAAACTAACATAAAAACAAATTATTTAAAATAATCAATAAAGCTGGTGCTTTGGAAAGGAAACTATGCTTCTTCCTTCTTGACATATCTAAGTGATTGCTTAAAATAGATGCTGTCAGATTTTCTGTGGTTGAAATAAAAATTAAAGTGATATGTTAGCCCATTTCTTTCACCTAGGGCTGCCAATGCCAACACAATATTTAATTTTTGCCCCTTTTCTTCCTCTGCTAAACATTTGATTAAAAGGAATCAAAATAAATGTATGACTGAGAAACCCCCAAGGGCCTCCTAATGCTCAATAGGAAATGCTCGACGTTTGTGAGCACTGTTCCAAGGAGCTGCTGGTTCCAAGGGAATGTATTATTATCTTGAGCTTCATCATGGAGAGTTCTAGCAGTCGAATCTTCATTCCACTTTTGCATCTTCTTCTTGGCTTGTGTAGCAGGATTATGTGTTCAACATCTTATCTGTTCTCCTTTTCCATGCTGCTGGGCAGGGTCTGCCTCTCCTTTCCTTTTAAAATAATGTTTACAAATGCAAATATAGGTATTAAATTTAACACTTATATGCTACTTACAGCTGCCTTATTCATATATAGTACCAAACTAAAGTCTGGAATTAATTTGTCTTTATTCAGTGAGAATTCAAGATAATGTACTTTGATAAAATCATCCAGTAACATTTTGAGCTGGAGTCTGAACATGATGGCTATACTGTGCTGTCCAGTAGGATAGTAAGTATCCTAAGTACTTAAAATATAGTGACTGAGGAACTAATTTTGAAATTTTATTTAATGTTAATTAATTGTGTAGTTTTACATGAGTCTCACCAAAATGAAATTTATTTGTTTTTACTTTACAATATTTCTATTTGTGTTATTGCTTTTTGACTATTGAGAGTAAGCAAGGAAAAGAGTTCTTTGTATAGTTAGAGGTACAGTTTTAAAGCTTGAGAAAATTCAAAGTACATGTGCAGAAGGATGTAGGACAGTGCTGTGCACATACTTGACTTTAGGCCAATGTGTAGGTAACAAATGATCAAAAGTATTCCAACAGTGTGATAGACACATGTTATCATTTATGGAGTACCTGGTTGCATGCATTACTAATACAACTTGATAATTTTTTAAGTTTAATTTTATTTTAAAGAGCAAAAACAGGGGCCGGCAGTATAGTTCAGTAGACTAAGCACTTGCTTAGGGAAGCCCAGGGGCCAGGGCTTGATTCCAGGCTCTGCCTGGTGTGCTGGCCTTGCTCTCAAGCATGCTGAACCAGCGATGGGGTCTGGGTATGGTGGTGGGAGGCAGGAAACAGGTGATTACTGAGTCTGAGCTGCATAATGAGACCCTGTACAAAAAAACCAACAAAACAAAAAAACCCTCAACAACCCAAAAAAGAAAAAAAATAAAGACAAAGAGCAAAAACAAATAGCAGAAACAAAGACAAAAACAGTATTAAGTGGTGGTTTACATGATACAGAGTTTCAAAACAAGAATAAAAATTTAACAGTGGTTGTTATATTACATATTTTCATTGGCAAATCTGTTTTTCAAATTAACAGATGTAGATATGCAAAATTGGTCAAATAATTAAACATTAATGCTTATTTTCAGTAAACTTTAACTTTTTCTTGTCCTTTTTTACTCTATATTTTAAAGATTTATTTTAAGATTTAGAAGAACAAGATGGGAAGTATTCAACCATGGATTTTGGACTTTGCTGTCCTCGATGTAGCTGCCTAGACAACAGATATATAAAGTTATTTGGCATGAAAATTTTAAACATTAACTGCTATTTTGAAAAAACTGATGAAAATGAGTACTGCCATCATCTCAGTTATCCTGATATATGCTTGTGTGGATGTTTTTCCCCTTACTGTTTTTTCTGTCTCTTTTGCCTTAACTTTATTGCTTATTCCTTATGTTCAGTTTCTTTCAATTTTACTATGTCTATTATTCCTTCAGAATTTGTTTATTCTCTGAAGTTCTTACACTAGGGAGACAATAAGATATTTACACATGTGGGTCTGATTTATTTCTCTTATAAATATAGCTCTAGTTGCATTTGTTTACCTACAAGGGGCTCAAGTTTGTCCTCTTTTATAGGTGAATAATATTCTATTGTATAAAAATACCACATCTTTTTTTATCCATTCTTCAAGTGGTGGTAATTTTGCCCAATGTCCCAGATTTAGCTATTACACATTGTTCTGTTATAAACACAGTTTTTACATGTATCACTGAGGTCTGATGTTTTCAGTCTTTTGGAAAAATATCCAGAAGAGGCATAGCTGGGTTAAATGGGACTTTCAATCCCAGTTCTTTGAGGTGTCTCCAGACTGATTTCCACAGTGGTTGTATCATTCCATAATTCCACCGGTAATGGAGTAGAGTTCTTTTTACACTTTAATAATTATGCTCACCTTTTCAGTATCACAGATTAGTCCTTGCCAGTGTTACCTGTGTAAACCAGGATCTTAGTAGAAGGATAGTTATAGGCTAAAAATATAGTCTTCAGTTCTGCTCTTGAGTAGCGTGTGGGATGAACTTTAGGGCTAGAGTTTTGGAAATCCTGATAAGGAGGTATGCCGACTTTACCCCAGCCTGTGCCGCGCCTCCTTTCCTCCTCAGGTTTTTATCGGGTGAATTTTCTCACTTCTATGTTACTAAGAGTTTCCTGAACTATCAGTATGTCACTGCACTCTGGTGTCATGTTCCAATTGTGTAGCAGGATCTTCAATTATATATTATAAATTTTTAGAAGACAGTGGTTATAATTCTCTCACCATTTAAATTTTTATCAACTTCAGCATACAAAATGCTTTTTATGCTGAAAATATCATGGTTTCCTGTGGCTGCTGTGAAGATTGGCACTGCAAGTTCCATCAGGAGCTACACTTTATTCTTTCACATTTGATAACCATTCAAAGATCACATCCTAAATAGCATGGGAAAACTTTAATACTTTGCAGAGGTAGAGTGCAGACCCCCCAGAACCTAGAAGAGAAAAATAGTCTGCAGAGAAGGTCAAGTAAGAGGAGGAAATGACAGAGAACACATGGACACTTCTCCCTTTACTTTTAAAATAATTTTGCAGTTAAATAACCAAAAATCTAAATTTCCTAATCTGGGTTCACTGCTTTACAGTGGTGTCTTCTTGCTTGGATCAATTTCACTATATGTGGTGAGACTGACACAAGTGCTTCTTAAATTGTGGTAATGATGCCAGGGATAGAATATGAAACAGAACTAAAGAATCTTGAAAATCACTCCTATGTGCTTTTAAGGCCTTAGCAAGGCACCCCTCCCCCAACACCAGGGTCTGAATTCCCTACTTTTTCACACCTGCAGTGCTCAGATTTAGAGGCGCCACCATAAAATATCAGGGCCTTGAGTCTTGGCAATTAGCTTTTGGAATTAGTAAAAGAAGTGAGAATGAATGTTAATTGTGATTC
Organism: Myocastor coypus; assembly: GCA_004027025.1. Classification (NCBI taxonomy): domain Eukaryota; kingdom Metazoa; phylum Chordata; class Mammalia; order Rodentia; family Myocastoridae; genus Myocastor; species Myocastor coypus. The sequence goes on along the minus strand of PVJA010001973.1, from coordinate 17,676 downwards.
CATTTAAGAATTCTGAGGATAACTAATGAAAACCTTTTCCGTAATAAATATGCAATTGCCAATTAATTTTATAAAAGAAGGTAAGAAGCTGGCATATAATTTTTTTATTTATTTTGTCTAGGTAATGGAGGATAATTGAACTTAACCTGCATTTATAGAAGGAAAAGAAAAACAATGGCAATATTTTAAGTTTCATTAAAATGTAAAGAACTTTAATATTCAAGTGAATTAACACGAAGCTTAATGTCAAGAAAATGTTCATACCCAGTAATTACTGCATAGAAAAGCCACAGAGCCCTTTTAATAGCTTTTAAGCTTTAATTATTTTATGTATATATTTTATGTATATATAATTATTTTATGTATTATTTTATGTATTATTAATTATTTTATGTATTATTTTATGTATATATAAAACATACATAAGTATACATACATATGTACCAACGAATGTGTATATACAAACACATATGTTTGTATATAATAGTTATGTACTATTATATATAATACCTCTATTATGTGTAGCAGATGTTTTCTATGTAAATTATATATATATATATATATATATATATATATATATATATGTGTGTGTGTAATACATACTGGTTTGCTAGGCCTACTATAACAAAGTTACATACAGTGAGCTGCTTAAAAATTAGACATCTTCGAGGCCAAAGTCTGAGATGGTGGTGGCTGGGTTAGTTCCCCGGCAGCCCCTCCCATTAGTGAGAGGGTGGCTGTTCACTGGACCTTCACGGGCTTGCCTGCTGCTTCTCACTTGTCCTATCTTTTCTTCTTGCAAGGACCACAGTCGCATCAGTGTAGCACCCTGCCTGATGACCACATGCTAACTTGAAAAGACTCCATTTTTGAAGATGGCCCCATTTTCAGGTCCTGGATGTTAGAATTTTATATATAAATTTTGGAGAGATATGGCAACCAATAGCGTATTTCCTAAAAATCTGCTTGGTTTGTATATTTTTATTTGAAGAATTTATTCATTTTTTCATATGGACAATCTTTCCGTCATACAGATGTGTGTGTGTGTGTGTGTGTGTGTGTGTGTGTGTGTGTGTGTCATTTTAAGTGAAAACAAGAGGGGGCAGGGTAGTGTGCCTAGCATGTTTCTGTTTGTATTTGAAAAATAAAATACAACATGTAAGTATGTATCTGTGTAAATCCTTTTGCCATAGCTTTAGAATTCTGAGAACTTTGAATCTCACACATTTGGAATTTATTCGTGAGAAGGTAAACGTTTGCATACAACTTAAATGGTTTACCCGTTTCTTCATTCATTGTCTCAGCACTGTTTCTAGACCAATCTCTTTTCTTCCTCATTTGAGATTCTATCCTTACCATTCCCTGAACTCTCACATTCATTTGAACCTTTATATGATTCTTTTTTCCTGACTCTTTCCTGAGAACTGCTTGCCTTGTGTCTCTTCAGTAGGTGATCCTGAATTGCCTGAGCCTATACCATGTGTGACCTGCTTGTCCTTCTCATAGTAAGATGAATTAATTTGGCCTCAATGTTCTTGAGATCTTTAGGTAGTTTTTGGATAATGGTGTAATTTCTCTGCCATATGACATCAGTAGGGACCCTAGAAGAATGAAGAGTGGCAGTGTGAGGAGGTCTCAGTGTTCCAGCACATTCCATAGGAAAGTTTAATGGCACCCAGCCTGCGTGGGTTTCTATGGCGCTGTCAGAGAGTGTAATCTTCCCTACTCTCTTTCTGTGGTTTCTGCTCATGCTCTGTGATGTTGGTAGCGATAGCCTCAGACCTTCTCTTGACAGCACTGACTTGGGTTAAGATTAGAGATGTCGTTATTGTAGTTATTCAAGTAATATGTGCTAAAGTTAGTTTCCCCCTTGTTCTTTTTAAGACTTTCCTATTTGTTTTTTTTTTTTACTTTTTTTAGATTTCCCTATTTTTTCACTTACATAACAAAGAATATGTTCCAAGAATGTTGTCATTTTTAAAATCATTTTTACTTCCATGCAGATGTTTATTCTGTCAGTATAACAGACAGTGTAAGAATTTCAGACCAGTTCTTGGTTAACAGAAATAGTAGGCTGTGGCAGTGGTTGCCTCTGTGTGATAGTGAAGAGGCTCGCTTGCTCTTCTGTAGATAACAGTGCAGAGATATGGTATCTGGGGAGCATATGTGGGTCCTGTCAGAGGAAGAGAGGATGACATTATCTTAAAAGGAATCTGAGCAAAAAGTACTGCACATATAACCATAAGGGTCAGGTTGCCAGGACCCAAAATCTAAGAAAATGGTCATCAGGTGGTAGTCCGAGGGGAGGCACTGTCCTCATTCACAGTGTGCCTGCAGCAGAGGCTTCCTGCTCCCTCATCCCCTGTGCATTGTCATGTCTTCAGGTTTAGCTCTTATGTCCTCTGCTCTTGTACACTGGGAGAGCTAGGGCACTGGGGGTGGGAAATGCCAGATATTGCAGTTCTGTGTGCATGGCTGTATGCAGGATTTGGCTCCTTAGGAGTCTTTCCTATGTGGAACAGTCTTGTAAATTCATACGTAATCCTCTGGTGGAAGCATTTGTTTGGTATTCCTGCTTTCAGACAAAAGGCAGGCACTGCTTGACCACTTTCCAAGTGTGTGTAGAGGTACAGATGTAGGGTAAGGAGTTTGGCGAATATCCTGCTCCCTTCAAGGGCTTTCATAACCTAAGCATTCATAAGCTGTGTATCGAAAACTTCACATTGCTGGTAATTGTTATGTTCACATTTTTAAACCTGGTTGATTAGTTAACTATTAACTGAATAATCAAGATTTATGTTAAAGAACTATCTTATGAAGGTGGACTAGCATTTTTACAGCACAACTGACTGAATTGCCTTCAGTAAATATAAAGAAAGTGTTGTAGAAAAAATAATTTTTATAAAAAGGCAAGAAAGCTGATGATTGCAGGGTTTTAAAGGTTATTCAGGAAATGAAAATATAATAAACAGCTGAAATATCTTCATAAAATTATATAAGATTTATAGAAAAATCTAAAGATAATACACACAAGGAGGCCGGGGAGATAGCTCAGTAGAATAAGTGCTTGCCTGGCAAGTGCAGGGGCCTGAGTTCAATCTTTGATTCCAGGGGTGGGGGAGATAATAGACACAAAAATATCATTCAGCTTATATTTATGTAAAATGGTAAATACTAGCAAATAGTGCATTGACATGTTAAAAAGATATCATAATGTGAGTGTATTCATTAAAGAATTACAAAATTAGCACATCTATAGAACTGAAAGTGCAATTCAATATTAGGAATAAGGTAATAAAATTCATTTGAGTTTATAAAAATAGAAGAGACAGAGATTTATATATATATATATATTTTTTTTTTTTTTATTTTATTTATTTATTTATTTATTTATTTATTTATTTATTTATTTATTTTTTTCAGTATCAGGGATCGAACTTAGGACCTTGCACTTGTCAGGCAGGCTGGTATGCTGTTAGGCTAAATATCCCAAGCCCTTAAGTAAATGTACTTACTTCTGTGATAATTCATTCTCAGTTTATGTTAAATTGTGCATTGTCATCACTCTGAGCTGATACTTACTTTTCAATTTACAAAGTGGGCTACAGTTAAAGAAATGAGAACATGCCAGTGTGTGTCTGTGCCTTCACGCATCGTTTTGCGCCCTTCTGTGCTGGGGGAGCTGTCCACTTTGGGGGATTAAAGCTTCCAGTCACGTGTGCTTCAGCCTCTTGTCTAGTATGGAACTTCATGGACTACAGAGGAACAGTGGCTGGAAGTGCGTTTGTTCTTCCACTCTGCTGTGCTCTTCACTTCCATCTTCCCATCCTTTGGAGACTTCGGAGTCTTTCTTTCTGGCCTGGATAATGTGAATTCCCAAAGTGTGCAGGTTGAGCTCTAAGAACTTGTACTTAATGGAGTTTGGTGTGCTGCTGGGAGTGCACACTGTTTAGCTGTTCAGCAAGGGGCAAGTCAGGGCAGCAGTGCTGTTTATCTTGGCTTGCACACAATTTCAGTCTCGGTTTGGATCTCCTGGGCGATCCTCCTTCGAAGCTCAGTGGGGGAGGGGAACCCACTCCTCTTATCTTCATCTGTAGGCCACCAACTAAGGGCCACGGATTCATTTAAAAGCCCAGTTTCTTGCTGACAGGGGCTAGAGAAGGTGACAGTTTATTTCTAGGTGGTTTAATTGATGTTGGAGAGACCTTAGAGAGATCTGATAGCCTCTTGTTCATTCCCTGAAAGATGTAGAATTGTGATATTTTGTCCTCTTAAGGCATTAATCACCTTTTTAAGAAGAAAAATTTTACTCTAACTTGCTGTGTTTATAAATTCATGGTTTTCTAGGATTTAAACGAAAAAGTCAACTTCATTTTTCTTTTTGCATTCCTGACTTCTGAGTTATTTCTTAGTCCTTGGATAATTTTGGGTTATTTTGGCATACTTTAATAATTATGTAATTTTGATAGTGTTACGGTTTCAGTACCATCTCCTTTAAAGCCTACTGTCCCTGTCACATGAGCAAATTCGAAGCTCAACACCCATACCATGCGGTACAGAGGAAGCCCGGTTTCCCACTGCTGCCCCCTGACCCTCCCTCACTCTGCTAAGACAAAATGCTTTCACCACAGGGCATGGGTGGCAGGGACGATCTTGAAGTGATCCTTCCTGAAAGGCAGGTTGCTGAGGCAAGAGGAGCCTAGCACTAATACAATGTGGGATGCACAGCAAAGCCTGCAGCCCAGAGGGCGAGTCCTGAGAGGAAACTGCTTTCCTCAGGAAACTGCACGACAGAGAAACCCACACACACCAGAATTCAGTGAGAAATCATGAGCAAGGCATTACTTTTAACTGACACGTATTACGCAGTTGGAAATTTTAAAAAAAAGCTAATCGTGAGTCAAAAGAGAAAGCCCAGAATTGACAAAATACTTGGAATTAAATGACACTAAAAAGGTGATATATATATATATATATATATATATATATATATATATATATATATCAAAGCTTATAGTTGTAGTTAAAGTAGAATTTACAAAGACATTTCTAGTCTTAAATGCTTATTTTAGAAAATGGTTTCTGAAGGATAGGAGAAATGCAAAAAAAAAGTACAGTACTAAATTTGGAGGCAATAGAAATCTTAAGTGAAAAGGAGTTTATTATATGATTAAAAATATCTGCACTCTTATGTTTGTTGCAGTCTTCTTCAGAATGGCCAATATAGACTCAATTAAGTGTCCATCAATGGATAAAAAATGGACTTTGATGTGCAACGTGACAGTTTTCCGCTGTCAAAAGGGATAAAAAATGGTTGTTTGCAGCAACTATGTCAGACCTAGAGGCCATTATACTAAGTGAACTAAACCAGGCACAGAAAGCCAAATACCACGTGATCACCCTCCTGTGTGGAGAGCGGGCAGAGTGGTTGCCAGCAGGGCCTGGCCAGGGGCACCAATTAGAGAGATGCTCATCAATGGGTATGAAATTCATTTAGACTAAAACAGTGTGTTTAAGGAATCAAACATGTCCCCCAAAGGTCTGTGTTTAAGGCTCAGTTCCAGCCTGTAGTATTATGGAACAGTAGAGCCTGTAAGAGCTGGAGATTTGTCAGTGGGGGCTGAGGTGGCAAGCCATGGAGAGGATGCCTTTGTCAGGGCTGTTGGAACACGGAATTCTTCTTTTCCTGCCTTTCCCAGCTACTGCGAGGTAAGGAATGTCCTCTACCACACACTCCTGATATAACGTGCTGCCTTGCTACAAGCACAAATTTAATAAGGTAACCAATCCACAGACTGAAAATTCCAAGAGCATGAGCCAAAAGTCATCCTTTCCTCTCTGTAAGTTGCATTTCTCAGGTATTTTATTACAGTGATGGAAAGCTGACTAATACAATAATAGCATATTGTATACTTTAAAATATCTGAGAGTAAATTGTAAATATTCTCATGTAAATAAATGATAAGCACATAGGGTGATATACATGTTAATTACCTTGACTTGGCCATCTCACAAACTAGACACATTTTAAAACCTTATGCTGTAAACCATTAATACACGCAATTGTAATCTGTCAATTGAAACAAAGAAAAAGAAGAGATATATCAAAGATAGTCTCCTGTTATATTATTTTTTAACTTCTATGAATAGTTATGATATAATCAGCCTATATTTTATTAGAGAAGCCAAACATATGCAAATATATAAGAATTTACAAGATTTGGTTGGGAAGACAGCTCAGTGGTCTAAGCACCTGCCAGGCAAGTACAAGCAACGGAGTTTCATCCCTGGTACTGCATGCCCTGCTGGCCTCAGCCTTCCATGCTGGCCCTGAAACTCGGCATAGAGGTGCATGCCTGTAATCTCAGCCCTGGGGAGGCTGAGACAGGCGGATTACTATTTAGTGAGATACTGTAGTCAATTAAAAGAATTTATAACATTGGTTCTGTACAGTGGCCCCCTACAGAGCCAGATGAAAAAGTGTTCAGGGTGCATCTGCCCATTGGAGACTGAAGGTTCAACCCAAGGCCTGGAGCTCACCACAGTGCACCTGGGGACTCTGTGTGGGGAGGCTGATGGATCTGTGATGGAAACCTGGAGTATCCAGGCTGGAAGGCCTGAAGCTCTGTGGAGCAGGAGCCGGGAGATGGCATCCAAGATGCTAGTGGAAACTGCAGCTCCTCCAAAGAAGCAGAAACCAACCGTCCTTCCTCACTTCCCCTTCATGCTATGTGGTGAGGAGCTGCCCTGGAGATGGCTTCCATGCCCTAGAGGGTGGCTTCCATGCCCAAGGGGTGGCTTCCATGTCCTAGAGGGTGGCTTCCATGCCCAAGGGGGTACAGTTGCTCAGCTGAGTGAGCCAAGCTTCTCATAGCTAAACTTCTCAAGTTGACACTGTCAACCATCAAGGATGTTAAAAAATGTCAAGTGCTAATTATATGTATTTTTTCCAGTGCTGAGGAAGTGACTTTAGATGGGTAGTTTTAAGTTGGACTTGATGGGAATACTTATGCCTTTAAGTTAGGTAAATCTTGCAAGTCAGGGTTTTGAAAGTCAGTTAATTATTTATCAGGATGCTGCTGGGTGGAGAGCTGTCTTAATGCGTGTTGTGTTATAATCAAAACAATGCTTACACACAAATTAACAAGTAGATCAATATAACAATATATAGCTACATTGTGATTATAATAGATGTGAGAAATAAAGAAGGGAAAATTTCATATAGCAGTTGCATTGCAAAAGATGTTTTATAAAATAAATGGGATTAGTATAACTGGTTGTTTCAGGAAAATCAGAGATAAATGTAATATTACACCAATTGAATGTGTTTATTTGGAAGAGAAAACAAATTAGGTAGGACGATATATCACTACAATTTCTATGACAAAAGTAAATAAAGTTTAGGGGCTGGTCAGGTAGCTCAGTGGACTAAGTGCCTGCTTAGGCAGAGCACAGTGGCAGGGTGTGATCTCCTGTGTGCAGGCCCTACCTCTGGGGCGCGCTGAGACTGTGACTGGGCGTGCTTGACAGGCTAAAAACTGGAGGATCACTATGAGTCCGACCTATAGAGCCAGTACTAAATACCAAAAAAAAAAAAAAAAAGTTTAAAGACGATAACTCAGAAAAGAACATTGTAATTCTGACAAATGTTTAGATTCACTAGCATAAACATTACCTTGATATGTGTAAATAAAAGAGTCTTTATTAAAAAGTGAACAAATGATATAAATGTACAAGTAACAGAAAAATATGAATGTCCAATAAAATTACAAAAATGTACATAAGTTGAATGAAGTCAAAGAAATAAAATTAATGCAACCATTAAATATCTTTTTTTTTTTTTTTTTTTTTTTTTTTTTTTTTTTTTTTTTTTTTTTTTTTTTTTTTTTTTTTTTTTTTTTTTTTTTTTGTCTTTTTGAGACAGGGTCTTGCTATGCAGTTTGGGCTGCCCTTTAGCTTACTTTTGTAGCCCGGGCTGTTCTTCAACTCCCACAGATCCTCCTGCCTCAGCCTCCCAAGTGCTGGGATTACAGGCGTGCGCCACCACGCCCAGATTCAACCATTAAATATCATTTTCACCCTTCCAACAAGGGACTAAAGGGTGTGGGATGTGGGGAAACTGACACCTGTGAATGTTGGTTTTCTAAGGTGTAATTTAGTAATCATTATCGAAAGTAAAAATAACATTCTCTTTTCCTGAAAACAGTTTTTCATGGGTCATTCATATTTCTGTATGTCTTAGAAGTATGGACACTGATTTCTTTTTTCCAAAATACCTTCTCAGGGATGTTGTCTTAGCGGTCACCTTTCTTATGAGTGCTAGCGCATAACTTTAGCATATCTTGCAGGACGAACAGTGGATGTTCCTATGCAGCCATCAGCAGGTGTGCTTACTCTCAGTTATGAGCTCAGCATTTCTCAGGTTCAGGTCCTTCCATTGCAGCCTAACTCTCTGTGGGTTCCTGAACTTCTTCATACCAATCAGTAGGAACGGGGATTTGGGGAGCTATGACAAATACTAGTACTAAAGCTACTACCGTTATTATCAGTGTCTTGGTTACTTTTCTCTCCTGGCTGAGACAAAAAACCCAGCACTCAGATTAAGGAGCAAAAAGTTTATTTGGCTCACAGCTTGTGAACCTGTAATTAGCTGTCTCCAAGGCAGGGTGGCCTGTGGCAGAGGGCAGGAGCAGCAGAGAGCCTCTTTCCCTCCCTTTTATTGTACGCAGCCTCTCTGCCCCAGGGTGGGTGTAGCACTCACACCCTTAATCCGATTGTTGGACCATGAGTCAATCGCAAACTCTAGAAGCCACCCCAAGACTGCCGGAAATTTTGGGGGGACATCCAGGCACAAGCTATAACAGTCAGTAATACAAGTGTCCTTTTTTTTTTTTTTATCATGAGTCTCGAGTCTTCTGTTGTCATCTATGATATTATGTCAGGTACTTTATTATTTTGCAAACAGGGTAAAAAGTTCAGATTCTTCACATATTTGGCCCAGCAATAATATTTTTATAAATATATGCTGTAAAAATAAACAATAATCCCTAAGAGTATGAGAAAAATCTTGACAAAAAAAAAAAACAAAAAAAAACCTGAATGAAATCTAGATGATTATCCATATTGAAACTGAACATTTTGTATTCTAGTTATTTTATTGAATACTGTGGAGCTTTAAAAATGGAATTGAGGGCCCGGCGGGATGGCTCAGTGGTCTAAAGCGCCTGCCTGGGAAAGCTTGGGCGGCTTCAGGGACCGCAGTTCGATCCCCAGCACCACATGCTGCGCCAGCCCTGCCCTCTGTGCGGGCTGAGCCGGCCATAAAAATGAGTGAATAAACAAATAAAGGTTCTGAAGCAAGAAAAAAATAAATAAATAAAATAAAAAATTAAAAAAAAAAAGGAATTGAATCTTCAGCTTTGGAAATGCAGAGTAATTGCTTTTACATAAGAAAATCAAGTTGCAAACTAATGTGCTTGATCCCATTTTCGACTAATCAAAACAAAATGAAACCTATTTAAATGTGTATGCCTGAACTCAGAGAAAGGTTTGAGTTTTTCTGGCCTTAGAAAACTGAGGGTGCTGGGCTTGGTGAACTGAAAATCACCTGATTTCTCTTTCTTTCGGTCACATAGTGCCCACATGTTTTTTTTTTTTTTTTTTTTTTTTTTTTCTGCAGCATGGCATAAGAACTTCTAATTTATTTTTATTACTTAGCTGTTTCTGAGTCTATAATTCTATTTCTACTATCCTGTGGCAGACCCTGGTAGCGTACACTCCAGTAATACTGTTCCTTTCTTCTTATTAACAGAACGCCAATGACAGAGTGAAGCTATATGGATAACATTTAAATTGTTTGCCATTTTCCCCTGTAGCTAGACATAGACTTTTCACGAAGATCCAACCCAATGGGAGAAAGAGCTATGTCATGGAGATTGGGCTGCTTTTCCCCTTCTTCTATTCTGCTGCTTTATGCAGTGGGAAGCCTGAGTGGAGAAAATGTGAAGTGGCTGCAGAACCACGAACACTTGTAGGTACTGCCTAAAGTTGGATTTCTTCTTCTTCTTCTTCTCCTTCTTCTCCTTCTTCTTCTTCTTCTTCTCCTTCTTCTCCTTCTTCTTCTTCTTCTTCTTCTTCTTCTTCTTCTTCTTCTTCTTCTTCTTCTTCTTCTTCTTCTTCTTCTTCTTCTTCTTCTTTTTCTTCATCTTCTTCCTCTTCCTCCTCCTCGTTCTCCTCGTCCTCCTCCTCCTTCTCTTCTTCCTCTTCCTCTTTTTCTTCTTTTCTTCTTCCTCATATATATTATGGCCAGCTCAGCCTGCCCTGGGGTGGGGGTGGGGCTGGTACAGTATGTGGTGCTGGGGATTGAGCCTCAGTCCCTGCGGTTGCCTAAGCTTGCGTAAGCAGGCACTTTAGCAATGAGCCATCTTGCTGGCCCTGGATCATTTTTTTTTTAACATGAGTGAGAAACACAATTACATCTTGGCTAGCCAATACTGCAGTCTTCAAAAATTCTGATGTGTGTGATCAAACCTCACGCTAAGTGCTGGAGGCTCCTGGCAGGCAGCATGTGTGGTTCTTCCCACGGAAGGGTCAGGCAGAGTTCTCTCGCTGCAGCTGTCAGCATCTTCGGAGTTTTGCACCTTCCCCATGGTTGCTGATCCTCTCACAGTTCACTGTTGTAGGGCGGACTTTCTCAGGAACAGCTTTCCTTGTGGTTATGAGTCCAGAAAGAACTTTTCTTTTTGAAATGCTGTGTCCTGGGCACCTTTGTGTGTCCAATGATTTGTCTTTGTGATAGGATCTAACTTGGTGTCAAAGTTCATCTTTCTCTGTTCTACCAGGTGTTGCTTAGGAAGCTTGCATAGCGCGTCTCAGGGATCTGACTGGGTAGCCCCTAACTTTACCCTTGTCCCTGAGGCCATTTGTGCTGGGTGGATCCAGCTGGAAACTTTACATCAGCCCAGTAGTTCCACTGTTCTCATAAAAACTTGGTGTCCATTTGAGTTAAGTTCTTTATAACCATTTATAAAAAAAATTAGATAATTGGTACAAAACTGTATAAATCTAGGTTTCCTTCCCGAACATCTAGTATCAAACCACGCATTTCCCCCAAGTGAAAGTCCATTCTCAGTGTGGTTTCCATTGTATCCTTTTATCTTCTGATGGTGTCCAAAAGCCATTGCAAGTTTTTCTTTTATTCTATGAAGATCAGTCTGGAAATTCTTCAAAAAAACTAAAACTAGAAGTTCCATTTGATGCAGCTATGTCCTTCTAAGTATCTTCTTGAAAGAGTCAAAGACATAATATTATAATAACACAAGCAACATAATCACAATGGCTAATCTTGGAAGCAGGCTAGATACACATCAACAGATTAATGGATACGAAATGTGGCATTTATATACAATGGAGAAAAACTCTGCCATAAAGAAGGATAAACCTGAGACATTTTTAGAAATATGGGTGGACCTCGAGACCATCATGTTAGGTGCAGTCAATCAGATGTACAAGCTTAAATGCTGCATGGTTTCTTTCATGTGAGAAATTCAAAATATATATGAGGAACAAAATAAAATAGGAAAACAGGAGCTAGATCTTTTACAGAAGGGATAGAGACAGATAGGCTGAGGGAAGAAGGAGGAAAAATTATTTATTTATTATTTATGGCCAGCCTGCTTTAGACTGCTGATCCATCCTGCCAGCCCTGAGAAATAATTTAAATAAGAATTAGACTGCAGAGAGAGTGAGGAGGCTGTGTCTGACTTTAGCTCTCATAGCTATTGCAGTACATGGAGCTCCATAGAGACAGTGCCCGGGCAAGTGAGAGCCAGAAATGCACTGGGTGTCTCTGTACCTTGCTGAGGAAAACAGGTATACATGGGCAAAGGAGGCCTTAAGAAGCCGAGAGGTAAGATGTCATCATATGCATTCTTTGTGCAAACTTGTCAAGAGGAGCACAAGAAGAAGCACCCAGATGCTTCCGTTAACTTCTCAGAGTATTCCCAGTGCTCAGAGAGGTGGAAGACCATATCTGCTAAAGAAAAAGGAAAATTTGAAGACATGGCAAAAGTGTGCAAGACTCGTTACGAAAGAAATAAAAACTTATATTTCACCTAAAGGAGAAACCAAAAGAAGTTCAAGAATCCCAATGCTCCCCAAAGTAATCTTTCAGTCTTCTTCTTGTTCTGAGTATTGTCTGAAAATCAAAGGAGAACATCCTGACCTCTCCATTGGTGATGTTGCAAAGAAATTTGGAGAAATGTGGAATAGTACTGCAGCAGGTGACAAACAGCCATATGAGAAGAAGGCTGCCGAGCTGAAGGAAAAGTATGAAAAGGGCATCGCTGCCTACTGGGCTAAAGGAAAACCTGATGCAGCAAAAGAGGCGATCAACAAGGCTAAAAAATGCAAGGAAAAGAAGGAAGAGGAAGAGGATGAGGAAGATGAGGATGAAGAGGAGGAAGGAGAAGATGAAGAGGATGAGGAGGATGAAGAAGAGGAGGATGATGAATAAGTGGTTCTAATGTAGTTGATTTTCTTGTCTATAAAGCATTTAACCTACCTGTACCCAACTCACTCCTTTGGAAGAAAAAAAAAATAAAATGTAAAGCTGTATAAGATTTGTTTTTAAACTGTACAATGCCTTTTTTTATAGTTAACACACTACTGAATGTGTCTTTAGAGAGCCCTGTCCTGGTGGTATTTTCAACTAACCTTGCCTGGTACAGGATGGGGGTTGTAAATTGGCATGGAAATTTAAAGCAGGTTCTTGTTGGTGCACAGCACAAATTAGTTATATATGGGGACGGTAGTTTTTTATCTTCAGTTGTCTCTGATGCAACTATATGAAGTAGCTGTTGCTCCGATAACTGAATACAAGTATAATTGCAAAAAAAAAAAAAGTTGCAACTGTTTTGTTGACATTCTGAATGCTTCTAAGTAAATACAATTTTTTTTGAATTAAAGAAAAAATCAGATGTGGTCTGAACTCCCAATGAGCAATGGAATTATTATATACTGTAAAATGTATTAATACACACTGGAAAAAATATAGTTTAGGGAGCCTTAATAAAAAAACACAGCTCAGATTGCAGATGATTCAAGCCTGAATCGAGCTGCAGATGACGCACTGGCTTGCAAACCTTGCTCTTACTCCCATTCATTGCACCAAACACAATATGATCCATTTTGACCCTGATCCAAGTGATTCAGCTCAGCTGTTGCAAAGAAGCAAAAGCAACTTCTTTTCTTTTCTTTTTGAGGGATTGAACTGGGGACTTTACATTTGCCGGACAAGTGCCTGTGCTATTGAGCTATATCCTGAGTCCTCTTTATTTATTTATTTGTTTTTCCAGGATCAGGGTTCGAACTCACAACCTTGCACTGCCAGGCAGGCACTTGTGCCACAAAGCCCCCTTTATTTTGTGAAGATTTCCTTTTCAATAAGTTCTTTGGTTATAAACAGGTCTTTGGTGATATTTGTTCTATGAATTATTTTTAAAATACTGCTCTATGAATCACTAAACCATTTTGTTGATATCCCTTAAAGACTAATGTAAAAACTAATTAGCAAATTCAAAATAACACAATAAGGGGAACACTACCTGATTTAAAGTACTCTTCGTGGCTTGGAGAGATAGCTGGGTTGTCTAAGTGCCTAGCTGGCAAGCGCAAGGATCTGAGTTTGCTCTGAGAACCCCTGATTTGGTGGCACATGCCTGTAATCCCAGAGTTGGGAGGCTGAGACAGGAGGGTCACTATAAGTCTGAACCATACAGTGAGAACCTTTATTAAATAAATAACTAAATAAAATCTTGTTTCCTTTTCCCTCTACCAAACTCTCTGCAAGGCTGCATTTCATCCCATCATGCTTGACTCCCTCAGTACGTTGCCGCCGTTTCTGGCATGTAGCTCATGTGTTCCCTGCACCCTATTCTTTCCCTCCTTGCTCCCTTGCAAGCACCAAAACTTGGTGTAGAAAGGAAAGCTTCTCTGAGGGCATAGGGGGAAGAAAGCAGAGCAAGGGAAGCTGGAGGGAAGAAGACCAGGAGCACTGATAAGCTAGACAGTGTCATCCTGGCACAGGGACAATTACATATTCATGTATCTCACATTAAAGTATGTTCTTGGTGCTGTTGGCTAGAAGACACCCACATTCTTTCTTCATCCAAGTACCAGGATCAGTGTTTACCTCTGAACAGAAAGTGTTTTGATGCTACTAGATCCAGAAAAGCCATTTCTCCAAGCAGCCAACTACAGATACTAATTACCCTTATTTTCCTTTACTCACCTATTTGATGAATATAGTCAAGAACTTCAGATTCTACTAATAAAAGGAGCTGTTTATCAAAGTGATTAAATAAAGTACTGTAAATCAACTACAGTGCTACCTTGGTTCACAAACTGCATTATCTCCACAATTCTGGTCATAAACTTGAACTGGAGAAGAACTGAATCAAATTTAAGGTCCACACTGAACCTATTGATTTTGATTCAGTTCTTGTCTGATCCAATTTCTGGCCAGAGTCTTGGAGAGAAGTTCATGACCTGAGGGACCACTTGTATAAAATCAGGTGGGTAAAGAAAGGATAGGTCTGATAGTTCCTGACAGAGGCATATTCTATTTTTATACACACTCTTTTTTGGAAAATAACAGATATTTCTGACTTTAAATAAACTCTAACTTTTATAATCAGATGAATGAACAATGGAAACCTCATGTGACTGTTAATCCTGATATTTCAACTTCTCTGGATAAAGGAACACAGCAAAATTTTAGAATGCACTTCTGGGGGGTTGGGAGATAGTTCAGTAGAATAAGAGCTTGCCTGGCAAGTGCAAGGTCCTCAGTTCAATCTCCGGTAAAAAAAAAAAAAAAAAAAAAACGCACTGCTGGGTGTATCTGTGTGGGTCATGGAGCCATGGACTTGATATCCCTTGTCCTGGTGTCTATCATTGTTTTCCTGGTCTGCTCCATGGCTGTCATCCATTAAGCAGCCAAGACCTTCCACCATGGTGATTCTGGTGACTATGGACTGAATCCCTGAAAACGTGGACTAAATTAAACCTGTCCTTTATAAAAATACAAATGCTGGGTATTGTATGCACCATAGGAAAGCTGACCAACAGACCGACAGATATCTCCTTAGTCCCACAGCCTTCATATTCAGCAAAAGGTTAAAAAGTGCTAGAAGGTTTATTGAAGTGAGTCCATGTCAACCAGGCCCCCACCTGAAGAAGAGGAGAACGCTACAGGCAACAAGGTGTGTCATGTAGGGAACCAAAGGACAAATTCATGGAAGTCTTACTGTGTTCA
Source organism: Myocastor coypus (assembly GCA_004027025.1). Lineage (NCBI taxonomy): Eukaryota > Metazoa > Chordata > Mammalia > Rodentia > Myocastoridae > Myocastor > Myocastor coypus. The sequence continues at coordinate 2,360 of PVJA010001973.1, read as the reverse complement.
CAAACAAAAGCTAGAGATGGATATTTCATAATTTTCTACTCAATGAAAGATAAATCTATACAGTACAAATATGTAAAATTAAAAAAATAATCAGAAATAAAATGAAGTAAATTTAATGGAGAGATTCTATAATATACAAACTAAATATAGTGAAGAAAGCATTTTTTAGAAAATGTTTTAGTAGTACAATTGCAAGGTGACTATTGCTACGTTTTATTCAGTATCAAGAAAACATAAGCTACATGCAACAAAATATGAAAGAGTATATGCTAAAATAGCAGATTAAAGCAGTAACTGAGCGCTAAACACAGTCTGTTAGGGTTTATGTCTAGTTGCTCCCTGAAAGCCTCATGCAGTGATGGGGCAGGGACTTCTATAAATTGAGACTTGATCCATGATCCGCTGGGATTATGTGATTTAGTACTGATCTAGAGTTTGAGACTTGATCCATAATCCCTGGGATTATGTGTTTTAAGTGCTGCTGAGACTATGGGTATAGCCTGAGGCAGATAGCCTAAGGCAGAGAGCCTGATATAATACAAAGAGAGACAGAGAGATGGACTAAAACTGTTACTCTCTGCTCCCTTGGTTGTTCCATTGCCTCTGTCGCCATTGTTGCTGTTTCCACTACCATGAATTGGATGCTCTCTGCTCTGTTCCACTCAGTCCTGGGCCAGCCGAATAAGGACTGAAACCTGCAGTAACTGTGAGCTAAATAAACATTTCCTTCCTTCAGTTTGAGCATCTGGTATTTTTCCCAGCAATGAGTAAAAAGTAACTAAGACACAGTCCAAAAAAAACGAACATAACATTAAATAACAGTGTGCATATGAACCTTGTGAAGGACTGAATTGTGTGTGTTCCTGGGTGAGGCCTTACTCCAAAAGTGGCTATGATTGAAGGTGGGGCGGGTTTAAGGTTGAAGGATAACACATGGGGGGGGCACTCACCCAAGAGTAAGGTGGAGAACTAGCTTCAGAATCTTTCTCAGTTGTGGAAAAAACAGAATAAAAACCTTCTTTAGATGAGAATGAAGGTGGAAGATGTAAGATTTCCATGACATAGACAGATGACCCAACAAATAGATTTGGGATATATATTTTATAAGAAAATGCAATAATAATAGCTAGCCATATTTTAATGAAATATTTAGAGGTCATGTCTGAAGCGGAAACATTACTAGTAAAGGAGCTCCTTATAAACACACATATTTAATTGTGAGATCAGCATTTTTGTTTTCATAATGCTACATAATTTTAGGCTTGCAAGAAGAATCATACATGCTTTAAACTCCTAGCATCCACACTGTGCTGAGATGATCTGCCATGTTCTTATAAACTCTTGGGGACACATAGAGGTGTTTTACATTTTTAAAAGAGATACTTTGATACTGGATATCTGTAAGGTGTTGTGCAAGGTACTATTAAAAGGTAGTCAAACGCTTCAAGCTGAGATCTCATCACATTCTTTCCTATGGTGTCATAGCTATGCAAAAGTTTGGATGGGTAATTTGATAAATCAGTGAGATAATATATGACTCTTACATTGTCCTGTTGATTCCAAGACTTGAGAAATCATATTGTGATCAACAGGCAACTAAGTTGCACTAACATATAATGATTGTTATTGAATAATTTGAAAATTCTACCAAGCAAAGAGGTTTAGAAACTCCTAAGTAGAAAGACATTTAAGCAGTAGAAAGAGAAAATAACCAAAACTATTTATTATTAAAATAAAGGCTAGTTTCCAACATATCTCATATCTGAATGGCTAGAGGTTTATACTAGTGTGTACTTAAATTATTCTCATTTATCATCATATTTTTTTCATGAAAGGATGCTTGCCATATATTTTTTTCATGTGTATGTGTATGTGTGTGTAATAGAGGATTGAATTCAGGGCCTTTAGCATGGTAGGTAAGCCTTCTACCACTACATCTATATCACTGGCTCTGGTGGTACATATTTTTTTAGGTTTCAATTGTCTATAAATATCTTTCATTCAAATGAAATTACTAAATGGTATTAGTAGAAGAGACACTTAAACATAAATCAAAATTGCTAAACACTAAGAAAGCTTAGCACAGAAATCTATCAAATGTACAATTACCAATAAACTATTTTAAAAATTTGCATATGGTTTTATTTTTTTATTTTATTTTATTTTATTTTATTTTTGTCCTTCTTCTTTATTTTTTTTCCCAATTCTTTAATTGTTTAAATTTAACAATGGTTATATTACATATTTTCATCATCGGATCAGTTTAGATTAATACATATAGGTATATAAGATTGATCAAACAACTAAGCATTAACCTTTCTAAATCGACATTACTTTTTTTTTTTTTTTTTTTTTTCCCC